>VWZE01006500.1:110110-138774 GCA_013396675.1 Eubucco bourcierii | reverse complement strand
AAAAGAAAAGAAAAGATAAAAGTAAAATAAATTAAAAGAAAATAAAGTAAAATAAGACAAAGTGAGATAAAGTAAAATAAAATTTAAAAAGTAAAATAAAATACAATAAATTAAAATAAAATAAAGTAAAATAAAATAAATTTTTTTAAAAAAGTAAAATAAAATAGAATAAAAATAAAATAAAATTAAACACAATAAAAAGAGGACAAACCAGGATAAAATAAAATAAAGTAAAATACAATAAAATAAAAATAAAGTGGAATAAAATAAAAATAAAGTGGAATAAAATAAAATAAAGTAAAATAAAATATGACTTTCATCCTCCTCCTCTCTTTTTTTGTGTGTGCAAAGATGGATGTGCCAACGTGCATTTTAAGGATCAGGACCTCATCCAGATGAGGAAGGTTTATAGTATCATGCCTGAAGGGGAAAAGCTATTTCTAAATGTGTCAGGTTAAATAAATAATAATAAAAAAGTTGCCAGCATTTCTTATTAGAATTTAAAAAAATAAATAAATGGACAAAGCCACAGCTATACAATAGCACCCTCTAGCTCTGCTGATGTGGAAATCTCTCTCTCTCCTGAAACATCAGAGGGAAAAACCCATCTGTTCTGACGGCAAAGGTAAGTAGGTACTTCTCCTACCCTTGGATTTATACAGCTATTGCTTTTGAGAGAGAGGAGAAACAGTAAGTGAAAAGAGCTCCATATTTCCATCTATCACTACTAACCAATAATAGATAGCATGAAGACAACAGTTACTCCTATGTTTGTTTTTGGGTTTTTTTTTTTTCCCTCCTGCATTTTCCTGTTTTCTACAAGGTATAAGCCAGCCTGAGCACTGCCTATCTCATATCACTGGGGACGTCAGGCTGAAACTGGAATGCTCTGGTAATTTAGTATTACTTATATTAAGGACATTCAAGTGACCTGCTCCAAGGCAGAGAAAGAAATGCATCTTTTTCTTTTTTTCTCTTTCTTTTCCTATTTAAATTTCCTTTTTCCTTTTTCTTTTTTCCTTTTTCTTTTTTATCTTTCGGAATCATAGACTCATAGAATGGTGAGGTTGGAAGGGACCTCAAGGATCATCTAGTTCCAACCCCCTGCCATAGGCAGGGACACCTCCCACTAGAACAGGTCACTCAAGGCCTCCTCCAACCTGGNGAGCCCCAACTCTCTCAGCCTGTCCTCATAGCAGAGCTGCTCCAGCCCTCTGATCATCTTTGTGGCCTCCCCTGGACCTGCTCCAACACTTCCATGTCCTTCCTGTGCTGGGGGAGTCCAGAACTGCACACAGGACTCCAGGTGGGGTCTGACAAGAGCAAAGTGGCAGAATCCCCTCCCTTGCCCTGCTGGCCACGCTTCTCTTGATGCAGCCCAGGACTCACTTGGGTGTCTGAGCTGCATGTGCACACTGCAGGCTCTTTTACTTTTTCTTTTTTTTTCTTTTTTTTCTTTTACTTTTTCTTTTTTTTTTTTCCTGACATGCAACTGTCTGGCAAGGTCTTCAAAACTTGCAGCAAGCAACACTTTAGCACATTTGGGCATCACACTAGAAGGATTCATCACAAGTTACGAAATGTCCCTAATATTTTGCATGGTTATTCTGTCTGCAAAGGGAGGCCTGGAGACATCAAAACAATAGGAACTTCTCCAAACATGATCCAGGGTCCTCAGCCTGGAAGTATCTACATGAAGTTACCTAGAACTATCTAAACTGTCTTGTGTGATGTGACAGATTCAAGCCTTCAGGACACAGAATCACAGAACTTCAGAGGTTGGAAGGGACTTCCAGAGATCATCCAGTCCAACCTCCCTTCCAAGCAGCATCCCCTAGGGTAGTTCACACAGGAATGCATCCAGGTGGGTTTGGAAAGTCTCCAGACAAGGACTCCACAACTTCTCTGGGTAGCTCTGTCACACTCACTGTAAAGAAGTTTCTCCTCATGTTGAGCTGAAACCTTCTCTGTTCCATTTTGTAGCTGTTGCTCCTTGGCTTATTGTTGCTGACCACCAAAAAGAGCTTGGCCCCAGCCACTTGACACCCACCCCTCAGGTATTCATAGACATTGATCAGATCCCTTCTCACCCTTCTCTCCTCCAGATTAAACAGCCCCAGGGCTCTCAGTCTCTCTTTGTAGGGGAGATGCTCAAGTCCCCCAACCATGCCCACAGCTCACACAATCCGTGTGCACAGTATTGGAGTTCTTTATGAAGAGAAACAGCCTTTAAGTCTAATACTGCTAAACAGAGGTCACCTGGGGAAGATTTAATGAGTTTGGAAATTTTTTTTTGATGCAAGAAGCTGATTAAAATAGCATGGAAAGGTTTCTCTTCTCACTGCTAAGCTATGCCTGAGTGGCAAAGCCAGGAGGAGACAAGCCCATCAGTTGAGAGCGTGGCAAACAGTATTGTTAGAGCTCAGTGCCCCTCGGCCAGGATTTGGTACTTACTTCTGGATCGGATATAACAATCGTTGCAGTTCAGAAGACCATTTCTAATCCTGACATCTGTCCCACTTGATGCATCTCCCAACTGTCCCTTGCAAATGCCACACTGTTAATCGAAAAACAGAGGAAGTCAAGAGACCATGTCCCATGAGCTGTCATAAGTCCACTCGAATTTTGGGTTTTCTTTCAGTAGTTCTTGGAACAGTGAGGAAAAAAATTACAGAATTGTCAGGGTTGGAAGGGACCTCAAGCATCATCTAGTTCCAAGCCCCCTGCCAAAATCATAGAATCATAGAATGGTAAGGTTGGAAGGGACCTCAAGGATCATCTAGTTCCAACCCCCTGCCATAGGCAGGGACACCTCCCACTAGAACAGGTCACTCAAGGCCTCATCCAACCTGGATGAATCAGAGACACTTTCCACTAGATCAGGTTGCCCAGAGCCACATCCAGCCTGGCCTTAAAAACACCCAGGGATGGAACTTCCACCACCTCCCTGGCAACCTGTTCCAGTATCTCACCACCCTTATGGTGAAGGATTTCTTTCTAACTCCTAATCTAAATCTGCCATCCTCTAGTTATGCTACATTCCCCTAGTTCTATCCCTGACACCCCAAACTCTCCCTCACCAGCTTTCTTGTAGGCCCCTTTCAGATACTAAGGCCAGAAATAAGGTTTCCTCAGAGCCTTCTCTTCTCCAGACTGAACAATTCCAGCTCTCTCGGTCTGTCCTCATAGCAGAGGTGGCTCCAGCCCTTTGATCATCCTTGCAGCTCTTTTCTGGACACCACAGTAGCTTCTCTACAAACATGCAAATCCCTTGGCTCTTTAATTCTCAATTTCACATCTCCAGCCCTCTCCTTGCACTCTGTATGCCTTGGGATTTTTTCTTAACAAAGCCACAGACATACCCTGAAGCACTGGATATGGAAATAAAGGCTGAGAGTTTCGATGATCATGGCAGCTCCTTTGCCAAGAGGAAGCCCACAAGTAGAGCAAAGCTTCTTTCCACTGACAGACCTAGGAGACAAACACAAGTTCAAGAACAGGGAATAGCAACTGATGCTAAAACATAGCCAAATGTTTACACAGGTTTATGGAGAAAGACAGGATAGGAGGAAGGAGTATGGAGGGGTTCATATAAATAAACAGTGGCACTTCAGCTTTGTTGCTGAATCAGCCTGCACTGCCTTGCAGAAAAGCAAGAAGACTCTCAGCCTGGAAATGTGGTGGGTTAGGGACTTCCTTCCCCCCAGATAAAATTTACCAGACCAGCTTAGACAGCTTGGAAGTAAGCTAAAGCTATATTTTACAGTAAAGCTAAGTTTACCAGCACTTATATACAATATATTTACAATGAGATATAATTTAGAAATAATACAGAAATCCAAACTTCATCCCCCCCCAGACAAAGCAAGCCCAGAAGGAGACAATGCCCCTCTCTCTCTCCCCAGATAGAAAACAACCAGCAAGGCTTATCTGGAAAATGTTAGTGTAGGAGTTAGAGAGAGAAAAGCAAAGGAGAAGCAAACAGATCCAGTGATCAAGAGCCAAGAAGGAGGAATTGTTTATACAATGGCTTCTTGTACCTCTTAGCAAACCAGTGAACGACATAGACTTCATCACTGCTATTCTTTCACAACCAATGCCCTGCTCACTCTGATTCTGTACCAATTTCTTTTATTAGAATATTCCCATAAGCCTTAGACTACCACAGGAAATCTTTCAGCTTGTTTGCCCACTGCAAGGCAGAAGGCAGGGATGCTGCTCTCACAGCCAGACAAGCTAGCAAAGTCAGCAGCAGCAGTGTAACTGCAGTAGCACAGAGCAGGCAGCAGGACACTTGCTAACTGATTTTAACCTATGCTGCTGCAGCCACATGTCTGTCGGCATTACAACTAATTAAAGGTGAAATCAGATATCCCTCTGCAATGCCAAAACACTTCAGCTCTCTCCTTAAGCATCAGTAAAGCAGGTGTTTATCTACAGCTGAGTGAGAGATCAGGAGTAAGTGCTACTCTTTTCCACAAAGGCTTTATAACAGCAGTGCAGGTGCACACTTCTGTGTGTTTCAGCTCTCCCTTCCTCACCTGTCTGCCAGCCTGTCAGAACTGATGCTTGTCTAGTGAGATGAACCTCAGACCAAAAGGGATCCCTTGCCACTATATGTCATCCACCATTCCTTTTTTCAGCCAGGGCTGACAGCAGGAGAGAAACTTTGGGATACTTCATGAGTTTTGAAAAAGTAGTCTGATGAAATTGTACCTGTTGGGTGATTGGCTTGGAGCAACAGGAGAGCAGGGAGATGATGGCCCAGATCGGAAGTTCTCATGATAGCCTGCCCTACAATACAGGAGGGAAGATGCATCAATACAGTTGAAGGACAATTAAACCCAGGTTTGATATGGAGAAATTCCAGGTGGTAGAATTCAGGATTCCCAGCTCTGAAGATTTTATCTAAAGGAAGGAAGGTATAAATTTGCTGCCCACTGCCATTTTGGTAAAATGAAACCAGCGTATATTGCTCGGTTCTGCTCAGATAACAACTCACAAGGCAATCAGTGATGTGCAGACTCCTACTCACCTACAAACCCAACACAGCTCCCACCATGACAAGGACACAGCTCCCACCATGACAAGGAGGGTTAAGCCAAGGCACACCACCTTGCACTCTCTTGTTGGCCGGGGGATGTGCTCAGAAGCACACTGGCAGAGCAGATGTAGGGTTGCTGATGGAGTGTCCTCAGTGCCCTTACAGAGTGAAAAGAAAGCTGCCAACACTGAAAAGCAGTTTATTACTGCTCCAGAACTGTGTTCTGGAGCCCTCAGCACAGGAAGGACATGGAAGTGTTGGAGTGGGTCCAGAGGAGGACACAAAGATGCTCAGAGGGCTGTAGCAGCTCTGCTATGAGGACAGGCTACAGGAGTTGGGGCTCTGCAGCCTGGAGAAGAGAAGGCTTCCAGGAGACCTGGAGGGNGCAGCTTGGACCTTCCAGCAGCCTTGCAGGACCTGAAAGGGACCTGTAAGAAAGCCTGGAAGGGACTTTTGCCAAGGGCTTGGAGGGATGGGATGAGAGGCAATGAAGGGAAGCTTGAGGAGGGCAGATTTGAACTGGATAAGAGGAAGAGATTCCTTACAGTGAGGGTGGTGAGATGTGGGAAGAGGTTGCCAAGGAGGTTGTGGATGTCCCCTCCCTGCAGGTGTTCCAGGCCAGGTTGGATGAGGCCTTGAGTGAGCTGTGCTAGTGGGAGGTGTCCCTGCCTATGGTAGGGGGTTGGAACTAGATGATCCTTGAGGTCCCTTCCAACCTTACCATTCTATGATTCTATGATTATCATTAATACCCATTCTACCCTGCAAGATGTGCTGAGATGTTTTGGTTTTTTATTTGCCATCACAAATCATAGGAGTAATTTGTGCTCTCACTGCTTAAAGCCATTTAGAGATGAAATAGTTTTCTCAAACACACATGAGGAGCTTTTAATGAGGAACAGGTAATCAAACCCAATTCTATATTAGTTTTGACTAGATAAAAGCTTCCTAGAGGTAACACATTTTGCAGAAGACTGCTGGTATGCATGTTAATGAAAGCAGAGTTGTTTTTTTTTCTCATTACACTTTTTGCAAGCACATCTCTCGTTTACCAAAACAACTGGCGTTACCTTTTGGCAATGCTTTCTCAAAAATGTAAGGCAAGACACCAGAGAAGACAAAATCTCACCAAAATTTACAGCAGAAAGAAAATACTAAACCCTGTGCATCTTCTGTTAAAATCTGTAATCATTTTTAGAACTAGAAAGTAGCAAGCAGTGTGCATTTGGAAGCTGGAGAATGAGTCACAGAGTGTTAAGGGTTGGAAGGGACCTTCGGAGATCATTGAGTCCAACCCCCCTGCCAAAGCAGCATCCCCTAGGGCACGCTGCACAGGAATACATCCAGGTAGGTTTTGAAAGTCTCCAGAGAAGGAGACTCCACAACCTCCCTGGGTAATCTGTTTCAGTGCTCCATCACCCTCACCATAAAGAAGTGTTTCCTCATCTTTAGGTGGGACTTCCTGCATTCTAGCTTGTACCCATTGTTCCTTGTCTTACCATAGCACCACCAAAAAAAGCCTGGCACCTTCATCTTGACACTCACCCCTCAGGTATTTATAGATCTCAAAAGATCCCCTCTCAGCTATCTTCTCTCAAGACTAAATAGTCCCAGGCCTTTCAGTCTTTCTTCATAAGAGAGATGTCTCAGTCTCTTAATCATCCTTGTAGCTCTCCACTGGACACTTTACAGCAGATCCCTATCTCTTTTGAATTGGGAAGCCCAAAACTGGACACAGTATTCCAGGAGTGGTCTCACCTGGAAGCTCTCGGATACCAACTTCAAAGAGGCAGACTTCACCTGACATTCCCACTCATTGGCATATTTAGGCACTTACTAGCTCTGAATGTTTGTCTCAGGCACTTAAAACAAATGAAGCACATACACAGTTACACAGATGAGTGTTTAGAGAGCTAAGGAGAGAGAGTGGCAAGCAGAGGGAGTCTTCCTTCATGAAACTAGGTACTGGGGTAGCCATAATGAGAAATGAAGTGGATAAATGCAAGCAGCCTTGGTGGGAAAGTCAGGAATTAAAGGTGTCTCCATGCTGCAGGAATATCATGGAACTTGACCAATAAAGAATGCTGAGTAGGAATATAAGGGAGAACAGAGTGAGTAGAACTTCTCAGTCTCTGCAATAACCTTTATTTTGTATTCTCACCTCCTCATTTCCCCTGCAGAGCTCAGCTGTTGTCCTGCACTCTGGCTCAGGAATGGTCTTTGCCGAACGTCCTCTGTGCAACGTGGGGACTGCTTTGTCAGCAGCTGCTGATTCCAGGAGATGTCTATACAACAGGAGGTGGAAAATCTCAATACTTGAGTCAAAATGCTTTTGTCAACACTTGCAGACCAGCATAGCTTGGGAGCATACCATAAAGGAGGCAATAGATGTACTGCTACTTAAAAATAAGCTCTCAGACATCCCACACAGTCACAGACAAGTTCTGCTACACCAGAAGACCTTTATGGAACAACGTTCTCCTGCATTACCTTCACATCCATGTGACCTAGGCTGCTGCTGAACCTCAGTTTCTGAAGGTGGAAAGGGTGAGGTCAAAGAGCTGCCTGTGAACAGCAGTTGGGAAAACAAAGTATTTCTGTCATAAGGAAGGAAGCACCAGCGAGACTGAAACTTCCCGTGGAGCCTGGTGATCAGAACTCCTCAATGGCAAGAGCTGAAGGTGGCATAGTCACTGCTCTCCATCAGCCTACCCATAAACAGTAATTCCCTTCTGATTTCCTTCTGCATTTCAGATGGTTGCACAAGGCTTGGTGACAATAACACCTGCCCAGCAATGTGCAATGACCCATGTGATGCCCAGGCAGCTGACCATGCCACCATTCAGGCAGAATGCTCTACTTGCATCATTCCAGATGAGTTTTATGGCTCACAGGCTGGAGAGGAGCCTTATCCTGCCATGCAGCAACTACCTGGGTTAGAGAAGAAAAGCTTCACTGTGGCTTATGAAAGGCCTTTTATGTATTTTTGGGATCAAAACAATAAAACTCTACTTTTGACTATTTAAAGACTAAAGTGATGCTTTGAGGGGCAAGAAAGGAGCTATCAGAATGCTTGCAGGGGATCAAATTGTCGAAGAGAACCTAGCAAATCCTGACTAACAGAAGCAGTTAAAAACTATCAAACCTCTGAAGTTTGCTTACTCACTACTACAAACCCACTAGGATGGATTTGCTTTCTTTATTTGAGCAACCATTATCAAAGCACTAAGGCCACAATTAAAATTGAGACAAGGAAAGGAAACCTGCTAAATGTAATAAACAGCATTTGCATCTGGAACAAATAACAACACTGAAGCCTTTTCTATTCATAGATATTTTTGGGTTTTAGAATCATCATTTTTTAATGCAAGACTGAAAAGAAAAATCTTAGGCTCCATTTGAAAAAATCTACAGTTCTCTTTTGTCTTCAGCCCTGCTGATTTACTTTCCACTCTTCACTTGCTTTAGACAATCATGTTAAATTAGTTGATTTGCCTTATTTTTTTAGGGTCACCCTGTTGATAGCTTTGGGGAAAATATTTCATTCAAGAAGAAAAAAAAAACCATCTATGGAAGCTTTAAAAAAAAAAAAGAATCTATTAATTTTAAATGCCATCAGGTCAGTGGATATCAAAGCCATTCCTGGAAGCCACTCTGAGCTCCCTGATTGTAGAAAAACAGAACAGAGAGCTCGTGGGCTTCTTAATTTTGCTTGCTGGCAGTGAGCTTTTGGCTTCCAACATCACACTGGGACTTTGGATGGTGACAGCAGCATAAGAACCTTGGATGCACTTGCATTAGTTCTCAGAGTACACAGAAATAATGAATCCATTGCCTTTTAAAGATTGGTCCTGAGATTGAGATCATTCCCTGAAGGAACAATCAGTGGTGGCTGCTGGTTTAATTTCAGACTGGACAACCTGGTGCCTATGGCCATGAGCAAGCTGAAGTTAGGAACCTTTTTGTGCCCTCCTGAAGCAATTTCATGGAATGGAGCCTAAGACTTCATTGATTTAGGTAACAAAATCAGGGAATTAGTTGGCCTCAAACATGTGTAAAGAGGAAGAAAAAAACCACTCAAGTTTTATTTTACAGTTGGAATAATTGTCAGAATTGACAGAACTGTTGTAGTGGGAGGTGTCCCTGCCTATGGTGGGAGGGTTGGAACTAGATGATCTTTGAGGTCACTTCCAACCTAAATCATTCTATGATTCTATTTCTAACGAGAGCATTGAAACAGGTGTCACTTTAGGCTTAGTTAAAGTTACACATCATGGCCAGTGGTTTTAGCTGGATTACAACGGACAGAAAGAACCTAATTAGATATCAATCCAGAAAAGAAGTGCTGGGAATATGCTCTGTGCATGAAGATAAATCTTATATACATGTGAGATTATGCAAAAGGTAGAGGATAACTGTGTTTAACTACTGCTGTGAACATGCAAGCCTGCAAAAGAGACTTCCAGCTACAGATGAAATGCTCTTCTCTGACAAAACCCTGACTTTAAATTTGACCTTAGCACATTTATCATTGCTAATAGCAAATATCCTTTGAGCCTGAGATATTCAGGTTTTGAAGATATATGGGCACTGCCAACTTCCAAAATTCTTGGGAGTTAGATTTCTGCAAGATTTCTATCTGCATGCATATGAAAAGTCTCAGCTCTCACCCTGAGTCAAGGGCAGGTTCAGCCTGGCAGGTGAGATGCGCTCCATCGTTGGCACTTGGTGCTCCTGTTCTCCTCCTTTCAAGATACCCATCTCTGGATGTCCTGAGACCACTTTATTTCCACTGCCAATAAAAATAAGTCACATTGCATAAATAAAGCCAGGAAAAACTCTGTCTAGAATACAGTGGCAAATCAGACTATTTGAAGATGAGTCTGTTTGCTGTTGTGTCAGCAATGAGGGTAACTGGGCATGAATGAACAAATTTGTCTTCAGACAGGGCAAGTCTTCCTACTGACCTCACACACTGTCACTTAGGCTAAAAGTCACTCTGGGTTTGTGGAAAAGTCTCTTTGTCAGAGAAATAACTTTTTTCAGAGTGCCCTGTAGAGTGCTGAGCATCATCAGACGCTTCCTGTCTTTGTGAATGCTGTTACTAGCGGGTAGGACTTTGAACACCATCTGGCAAGTTTGGGTAAGGCACTTCTGAGACAGCCAGGCAAACTCACACAGATTCTGAGCCACAACAGTTACTGCTCCTTTACTCCTCTAAACGCCTTGTGAAACTTGTGCACAAGACACAGAGCTGTTTGATCTGATCTTGTGTCTGATCAACACAAGAAGGACATGGAACTGTTGGAGTGAGTCCAGAGGAGGCCATGAAGATGATCAGAGGGCTGCAGCAGCTCTGCTATGAGGACAGGCTACAAGAGTTGGGGTTCTGCAGCTGGAAGAAGAGAAGGTTTCCAAGAGACCTTGTAGCAGCCTTTCAGTATCTGAAGGGGGCCTACAGGAAGGCTGGGGAGGGACTATCGACAAGGTCTTGCAATGACAGGACAAGGGGCAATGGGTTTAAACTGGCAGAGGGGAGATTTAGACTGGATGTTAGGAAGAAGTTCTTTGCAGTGAGGGTGGTGAGGCACTGGCACAGGTTGCCCAGGGAGGTTGTGGCTGCTCCCTCCCTGGAGGTGTTCAAGGCCAGGTTGGATGAGGGCTTGAGCGACCTGTTCTAGTGGGGGGCTATGGCAGGGAGTTGGAACTAGATGATCTTTGAGGTCCCTTCCAGCCTAAACCATTCTATGATTCTGTGATCTATTCAAGCTCCAATCTAGTTGATGTGGCAGCCTCCTGGCAAAGCCATAGACTGCAGAGGCAAGCCTTCTGATGTGCACAACTAGCACTGCACCTTACCATGTATGGGTAAGCCTGCAGCAAGTGAATAATAATGAATATACGACACCTATCACCAGACCATCAGATGCTGATCAGCATCAATCACAGGCAGATGTGACATCCCAAAAGTCTACATAACACAACACACTGCCACAGGGTTAAGGTTTGCTTCAGGATACAGTTCAGTGGTCATGGTAGTGCTGTGTTGACTGTTGGATTTGATGCTCTTGGATGTCTTTTCCAACTTCAATGATTGTATGACCTAAGAAATGCTTAGGCTTGACCCATACCTCCTCTTTTCTTGCCAGAGGTCATTTTCCTTGCTTTTCAGAGATGGCATGATGTCCTGCTCCCACATCAGTTTCTTCTGCCTTGTAACTTCTTTTTGTTTGCCTTCCTCTGGGGAGTTGTTTGAATCAGTTGAGTTCTGGAAGACAGCAGAGAAGGAAGCAAGGAGTTTCCCTTGAACTTGGCATCAGCATGGGAAAAGTACAGGCTGCCCCCAGATACATTGTGTTGACACACCTCACTACCATAAAGATCTCATATGATACAGTAGAATAACATGACCTTGGTGAGGTTAAGTTTGGATCTGACAAAGACTTCATCTGAAACAGACTTCATCTGAAACAATCAATTAATTGAACTAAACTAGCATGGGGGGAAAAAAATGTTAGCGACAGACTAATTATGAGATGGTGTTCAAGATAACAAAATGAAACTTCCCACTGGCTATTTTTGGCAGAAATCCTTGAAGCACTTTGGGAGTCCAGATAGTCTCTCACTGGACTTGGGAGGACTTTGTGAGAGACTTCAGCTTGTTGGCTCTGCCTGGGGACAAACCATTACTCATGCACTGGGCATCCTCAAAAGGCAACACCACTATCACTTCTCAAATGCTACTAGAGTGGGTCATAACTGACTTGAGGAGGCCATGGCATGATACCTTTCACTCCTGGGTGCAGGCACTACCCTGAACATGTCCTATGCAATTCTAGCCAGGAAATTACTGTTCCACAGCCATATGGGCCATGGGTGATGCCTCTGCACAGGGGTGAGTGATAAGAAGGTGCAGAAAGTCTGAGAGAAGAGCCAGATGATAGAATACTCCTAATCCTGGAGTTGCATGGAAAAAGGCAGATGACTTCTTGGGTGTGGGTGTTTTAGGGAGGTGAAAATTACATCTGGGAATCCTACATCTGCTCTACTGAGCTCACCTGGGGTGTCATTCTGTGATCTCTGGTGATCACTTATTTCATTAGATGCTAGATGCATTGAGTTAAACATTTTGTGATACATAAATGAAAAAAAACAACCCACAACCAAGTAATTAAAAAAAACAACCCAAGAGTGAACATTCCTCTGTTTGTTTCTCTGCTTTCTAGCAGGGCTGGTAGGAGAGAAAAGGAGGAAAAGTGGGAAGGCAGGATTCAGTCTCATCTCAGATAGGATTAAAGCACTGTTTTATAGTCAAGATTTTGGATGCAGGCAAATGACTTCAGATTTTGTTGGCTTTGAGGAAGAAATTAAAATGTATCAGAAAGAGGTGACTGTGCTATCACAGCACCAGTTAAAGGGAGATAGTTGCAAAGGGAGAAAGTATCACCCTCTGCCCTAGTCCAAAATGGGATGGTAGCAGTTTGCTTGGGAGTGAGATTCTTCAGCTGTAGCAACATACAACCTACAGCATTGTGAGGTACCAGAGTTATGGAAGGGATTCAGGGAATATTCTTACTGTTCCCAAGCTTTGCTAGCCTGTAGTGAAGAACAAAACTTTGCACTGAAGCTGGCTTACTTTTTACTGCTTTGCTACTCTGTGAGAAACTCACCACTGTCTTGTTTCCTTCAGTGGTAGAGGAAGAAGAGGAGAGCAGCTCAGCAGAGTTGGAAGAAACAATGAAGGGGACCACAGTATCCTCAATTATCTTACGTTCCTAAAAACACAAGATTAAGAGAGAGTAGAGTGCAGAATGCAGAAGCCTAAGAAGCAGAAGCATGAAGTTTGGCTAGGTGTCAGATTTAGACAGCTAGGTAAGGATTCGTGGTACCAAGTGTAAATGTAACACCCCAATCATGACTTCATTTGAAGGCTTTGCACTCCCTTTCCTTTAACCATCACCATCTTTTGGATGGGATGTCCAAAACTGGAATGAATATTCCACTTGGGATGGCACCACTGCTTCTTCCAACACCAATCTCTTAGGTTTTGTGCAAACCCATGAAATTACACTTGGCACACAGAAGACCTGTTCTGAAAGCTGAAAGAAATTTCCTGCTCAGATGGCGAGTGTGTCCCTCAAACACAGAGAGTAAGATACCAATTTGCATAATGCACAACTGCTTATACTGAAAACATGGATATTTTCCAGCCTTCTACAACAGTGACCCACATACAACAGCAGAAAACTATCTGCTACATTACTAATATCCTCTAAGTGCAAGGTCTGAACGTTTGTTTGGTTGTTTGTTTTTAAAGTAAGCCCAGTTAGCAAAATATCTGCATGATTAAGCCCAAGGCAGACATCAATTCCATCTGGAGCCCCATCAAGTCCAGACACCAAGTATATGCCAAATACACACAAGGTTCTGCCTCTGGAGGGAAGTCTGAGCGTGCCCAGATGCAGCCACACTGACTCACCCAGACTTGCACAGCAATTAGACACCTCCACCTCTGCAGTGGTTCTGAGGATACCTGCCTAAATATTTAAATATTCTTCCTCAGTGCCTGTGGTTGAGAAGCAATCCTCCTGAGAATTGAGCCTTCAGAAGGCTTTTCATTAATTAATCTGGGTCTGGGATTTCTTTAATTTACAGAAGTGGGTGCATTTAAGTACAAAAAGAGCCAATACACAACATCCTCCTTTGAGCCTTGTACCTCCTCATAGTATCTACGCTCCTCCTCTTCAACTTCTCTCTGGGCCTTCTCCCATTCTTCTTTCAGCTTGTCCTGCTCCTTCTGATACTTCTCCTGCAAGATGACAGCAATGCAGGTAAGTTCAGAGCATTCACATGCAACACACACTCTATATTAGGAGCAAATTACAGGGAAATCACAGTAAATTACAGTAAATCACAGTAAAAATGAACCTGCTAAGAGTGGTTCAAACAGAAACAGGATGAAATAGGGAGATAAAAATGTGAAACATCCATGAGTGTAAAAAAACAAAAAGGTTTCTTTTCCTCCTCTCCCCACCTATTTCTAGCACTTGTATCTAACACACTTCAAACCACAAGAAACTTTGAACACACTAGAAGAATTTCAATTTGTAAGAAGTTTTTAGATCTTTGGTCAGAAATCATATTTATGTTCAGTAATTCCTTGTTTATTATACAGTATTAAGAGTCACCAAAAGCTCTCACACCTCCCAAAACACTCAGGCGTGGATTTGACATTAAAAAACTTCAGCAAAGTAGCAAATACACAAGGAAGGTTTTCAGACACTGGTGCTAATTTAAAGGAGATGCCAAGACAATTTAATGAATACCTGTCCCAGTTTAAAAGATAAATGAATGTGAAGAGGGTAATTAGCTAAGTAGCTTTTTTTCCTCCTTGAGAATTGTTTTCACACAGCTTTGCATGAAAAATTACCTCAAAGAGATCTTTCAAACTGCCAAGAGAACTGGTTTGAGCATGGGGAAGATTGGTGACTTCTATATCCCTATTACATCAGTTCCAACTTTGGTTCAGATTAGAAACTCCATCTGCCTAAGCCAGAAGAGATGTATTTGCTGTTGAGAGAACACCCACATGTGCCCTCAAAATTATGATGAGAACTCTACCCAATTTTAAGAGGGAAAAAAATCCCCAAACAATCCTATATTATCTAAAAAAGAAATCATCTCAAGAACACAGAAGACACCCAAGTCATTCCTGCAAGATGAAAAGGACTCCATATTATTATTGTCTGTCTTCTGGCATTTTGCTTTCTTGTTACAGGGGGGAAAGTTATGGTTTTCTTGGGACCAAATCTAATCACAGTTTCAAAAGACACTACTGACTGGTGGCAAAATTCAGCTAGGGATCTCCCAACTAGGACACAAACCCAGATCGTTTGCAGCTTATTCTCCTAGTAGACAAACTCCTCCTCACAGAAATTAACAGAAGCAGCCCAAACCCCTCTGTGTCCAAGTTTAGCTTGGTCTTTTAGCTTATTCTCCTAGTAGACAAACTCCTCCTCACAGAAATTAACAGAAGCAACCCAAACCCCTTTGTGTCCAAGTTTAGCTTGGTCTTTTCCAAGAAGAACCTGTGAACAAAGCAGAATTCTATGACAATCTCTTAGGACCATCATTTTAAAGAAGAGTTGCATAGATGCCAGCATTAGCAAAGTGTTGGTCTTGAGAAAGAGGTTCCAAGTAATGAAAAGTCTTGCAGCCTGTGCTCTACATCCTTTAAATGTAGTTAAGGATCTGCACTGGGTTTAACTCCACAGTGGAATGCAGAACTAAGTCCTCTGGGTCTTTCCACAGAGTGGGGAGGGAGAGAGACGTGCCCAAAGCACACAGGAAACGTGTGTATGCTCATGTCACCGCTCACCTGCCACAGAATTCGTTCAAGCACCCACAGAGGATGCAGAAAACATGACAGGAAATGCCCAGCTTTTGCCTAAAGGGACAATTCAATGGTGGAAGAGATGGAGTTTCTTCCCTACCTGAAGCAAGCGTTCTTGCTCATGCTGCCATCGTTCCTGGCGCTTTCGCTCTTCTTCTGGATCCCAGGACCAAAAGTTGAAGCGCTTTGTGTGAAGGAAAAGCAAGTGATTAGACTTTGATGCTACACAAGGCTAAAAGAGAAAGCTGTGCTTCACCAGGCCTCCCCCTGGTGATGATGTTAAAATGGGAAATTGAAAACTAGGTAATGGTTCTCTCAGCCAGCAGTCAATAGTCTTAGCTTCACTGATGCTTGGGGATTGCCCACAGGTATCCAAATGATAAAATGATCATTTGGTTTGCAAAGAAGGTTGCAGAAGCTTCAACTGGAGGGGAAAAGCTCTAAGCAGCACTGAACACAGATACTTGCAGGCACTGAAATATGAAGATCTCCTCTGGAGACTGTCTGGATGCATTCCTGTGTGACCTGCACTAGGTTATGGTCCTGCTCTGTCAGGGCGGTTGGACTTGATGATTTCTGGAGGTCCCTTTCAGCCCCTAGCATCCTGTGATCTATTTTGCTTCTCTATAATCTTCTGCATTGTATGCAATCCAATTTGTGATTGTATGACATTTCTCATCTCATTTGGCTGCCAGCACAACAGCCAATAGCTTTGTATCCAATTTTTATCCCTAATAAAATAGAATCTCAGTCTTCACTAAGGATCCCATTACATGAGACGTGTTTAAAAGCTTTACAGGAACAGGCTGCCCAGGGAGGAGGTTTTGGAGTCTCCCCCTCTGGAGATATTCAAGACCTGCCTGGATGTGTTCCTGTGTGATCTGCCCTAGGTGATCCTTCTTTGGCAGAGGGGTTGGATTGGATGACCTTTTGAGGTCCCTTCCAGCCCCTAATCTTCTGTGATTCTCTGATCCTTACAATCAAGGGCAACTTTAAACACCTGGTGTCACACTCCATTCCACTAACAGTTGTATTTGAATCTGATAGGAAGAGATGATGTCTATTTTTTGTGACAAACAGAATATGATATAGTTTGTGCTTAAGAGTAGCATTTGTGGGGTAGAGTAGCCTTATTTTTTTTTTTTTTTAATTGAGTAGACAGCAGAATTGTGGTGTCCTGGAATTTTTATGCATTTAAAACAAAATAAATAATTTAGATTTAAGCATTGTTTTGAGATTGTGAAGCTTTAGTGGCTTCAGCAACTGAGTACTGTATGGCTGCCAGGCCCTCTAGATAAGAGGGGAATGCATAAATTCCAGATTTAGACCACGTCTTGATTTGGGTTGTGTTTTTTCTCTCTTATTTTCATGAGAAGGGAAAAAAAAAATCTCATTCTGATTTGGGGCTATTAAAAGAGAATTTGCATAAAACATTCACTTCTTAAACACGTCTCTAAACCAAGCTCCTCTTCAAGCTGGAGAAGAGAAGGCTTCGAGGAGACCTTAGAGTAGCCTTCCAGTATCTGGAGGGGGTCTACAGGAAGGCTGGGGAGGGACTATTGACAAGGTCTTGCAATGACAGGACAAGGGGCAATGGGTTTGAACTGGCAGAGGGGAGACTTAGACTGGATGTTAGGAGGAAGTTCTTTGCAGTGAGGGTGGTGAGACACTAGCACAGGTTGCCCAGGGAGATTGTGGTTGCTCTCCCTCTGGAGGTGTTCAAGGCCAGGGTGGACAAGGCCTTGAGTGACCTGTACTAGTGGAAAGTGTCCCTGTCTGTGGCAGGGGCTCAGAACCAGCTGATCCTTGAGGTCCTTCCAACCTTACCATTCTATGATTCTATGATTCCAATAAAGGTACTCACATTCGATTTGTCGCCACTGTCAGAATCAGCTATGAAAAACAAACAAACAAAACCAAACAGAAACAGGAAAGATCAAATTTAGCATCACAACAAGACGGGTTTAGCCTGCAATTAAAGCTACATTAGATCTGTATAAAAAGGATTCATGTTAGTTTCCTATTTGCTCCCACACCCAAGTGCGAGGACTGATGGCAAGCAAATAACCCACGGAAACAGATCACACCCATCACCAACAAAACTACTTTTTATCTGGGCACAGAGGAGCACAAGACTAACTAACATTAGCTTCTACTCTACCACTAGCTAATGCCATCTACTTCTGGCCGCAGACATGAAGCAGTGTTTGGACACTGTTACCTACCTTGATCTACTTTTCCCTTCGTGATTCAGCGCAAGGAAGGAGAAAGCACAGCGCAGCTAAAAGGATGGGACTACACTATTCAAGAGCCACAGTTACCAAGAGAACCATTGCCATTCGCTATCCAAATGTCTTTGAAAATTAGGCTGATTGCAAGAAAATTAAAGGAAGAAAAAAAAAAATATATATCGATAGGCAAGTGATTCCGTTTGGGTGCCTGAAACCAGCGCATCGCAACAATGCGTAACCCAACAGCTCTTTGTCAACTGTGCAGCAGGAATAGAAACTTTCTACGGAAGCGAGAGGTAGAAGAGGTTCCCCCCCTGTGATCATCAGCTTTCAGCCCCAGCCCCACGGCCCAAGACACCTACGGTTGGAGGCAGCAGAAGGGCCGAAGCTGGTCTGAGCGCCGCATTTACCTGACTGCGAGAAAAACTGTGAGCGCCGCCAGCTGTTGCGAACCCTAAGCGGAAGCGCGGCCCCGCGGGCCGGCTCTGCAGGCACCGGCACCGAGACAAAACAAGAAACACAGCGTGGTCAAAAGGCGGTGAGAGACTCTTGCGCCCGAGCTGCCGTGCCCACGGAAGGGAGTTCTCACCGCAGCGGCTTTGGCTCGTTGGGCCTAAGCTTAGCATGGACCTCTCCGTAATCAAATGCGCTCAGGTGGCCCAGAAGGTCAACAGTGTCTTAGTCTGGATCAGGAATAGTGCGACCAGCAGGACAGGCTCCCTGTACTTGGTACTAGTGAGGTCTCACCTTGAATACTGGGTTCAGTTTTTGTCCCCTCGCTACAAGAAGTTAATCAGAAGAGTTAGGTGATAGGCTGGGCTCGATGATCTTAGAGGTCCTTTCCAACCTGGTTAATTCTGTGCTTCTGTGAAGAAGGGCATTGAGGTGCTGGAGCATGCTCAGAGGAGGGCAACAAAGCTGGTGAAGGGTATACAGAACGGGTGTGGTGAGGAATGGCTGAAGGAACTGGGATTGTTCAGTCTGGAGAAGAGGAGGCTAAAGGGAGACCTTCTCACTCCCCACAACTCCCTGAAAAGGAGGTTGGAGTGAGGTGAAGGTTGGTCTCTTCTCTTGAGTGAGATAAGAGTTCTCCAAGTGACAGGACAAGAGGAAATGGTCTGAAATTGTACCAGGGGAGGTTTAGGTTGGATACTAGGAAAAAATTCATTACAGAAGGAGTGGTCAGGCATTGGAACAGGTTGGCCAAGGAGGTGGTGGAGTCACCATCCTTGGAGGTGTTCAAGAAATGTGTGGACATAGCACTTCAGGACATGGTTGAATGGCTGTGTTAGGTTGATGGCTGGGCTCTTAGAGGTCTTTTCCGACCGAAACAACCCTATGATTCTGTGGCGCCTGAGCTTGCAGGAGAGCTCTGGCACAGTAGTGCCAGTCAAGGGCAGCCAGTCCTTCGAGCCTCTGAAGCCTTTGCATGGTGCTTGCATTCATTGCTACTGCAGAGAGAGGCTTTAAAGGACTCCGACATCCTTTCCGCGCTGTACGTGCTGTGAACACTAGAGAGCATCCAAGCGTTTCAGCATCCCTCAGGAAACTGGAGGGACCTACCATCTGCTACTCCGTGTTTGGATTAATTCCTGCCTAATGTAAAACGATATCGTTCCCAAAACCTCTTTCCACCTCGCTGCCTAAACGAGTGGGACTTGTAACCCTTCTCAGACAATCCTGCTTTCCACCACCTTCAGCAGTTTCAATCTTGAAAACCCTGGGATAATCAGTGTATTGCCTACACATAAACCAACAGCCTCATAAAATTCTCAGGGGAAAGAGAACTTCGAGATTGTTTTTCTGTCACAACACCTTCATAATATGCATCTCTAAATTCAACATAAAATCCAACTACTAAACATTATCTGCTCTTTATCTTTACTCTGTTCTTGTCAGACCCCACCTGGAGTCCTGTGTGCAGTTCTGGAGCCCTCAGCACAGGAAGGACATGGAAGTGTTGGAGTGGGTCCAGAGGAGGGCCACAAAGATGATCAGAGGGCTGCAGCAGCTCTCTTATGAGGACAGGCTGAGAGAGTTGGGGCTCTGCAGCCTGGAGAAGAGAAGGCTTTGAGGGGACCTGATAGTAGCCTTCCAGTATCTGAAGGGGGCCTACAGGAAGGTTGGGGAAGGATTATTTACAAGGTCCTGCAACGACAGGACAAGAAGCAATGGGTTTAAACTGGCAGAGGGGAGATTTGGACTGGATGTTAGGAGGAAGTTCTTTACAGTAAGGGTGGTGAGACACTGGCACAGGTTGCCCAGGGAGGTTGTGGCTGCTCCCTCCCTGGAGATGTTCAAGGCCAGGTTGGATGAGGCCTTGAGTGAGCTGTACTAGTGGGAGGTGTCCCTGCCTATGGCAGGGGTTTGGAACTGGATGACCCTTGAGGTCCCTTCCAACTTTACCATTCTATGATTCTATGATTATCAGTCTCAAGCAGAACATTGTCATGAAGGCCAAAAAACCACCACCAAAACTCAAGAAAAGTTCTGCTTTGCAAGAACTCAATGGTGGGCACAGGCCAAATTCAGGGACATGGCCAGGTACGTGTATTGTTCATGTATGAGAAGGAGCTCCACAGGAGCAGCTGAGTGCAGGATTTAGCTCCAGAAGTGAGATAAAAGCAGTTGCTAAGCCATCTTCATCTGTGAGCAGCAGTGTTAATAAAATACAATACTCACTGATATAATTACAGCTTTTATTGCTAGGCCAAGTAAGTGCAGGATAGGGTTCACCCTGCTACCCTCACCCCTTTGTCACAATTCTGCTGCTGTAGTTAAGGGGAGCAGCCAAAAGAGTGCTTTGCATCACAGAATCCAGACTACCAATACCAGTTAGACTCAACTAGAAAATAACCATTTTAGCCTCACCACCCTCCAGGTCACTGCTGAGGCACTACTCTCTCAACACCACATGTTCAGTTACTGTCCAGCTGAATTCTCCAAATGCTTTGTGCTCACCTTGTAGACCAGAATACTGCAGAGTAACTTGGCTGGGTTCAGGCAGTCTCTTTAAAAATGGCAAGACTACACTTCCCTCTTGTTCCAGGGCTTTTGGTTTCATCGCCTGTTCAGACATTCAGGAGCAGAAAACAACATTCAAAAATCAGCAGGCTGTTAACATAAACCCACTCAGCTCTCTTTTCTGAATCAGTTTTATTAAAGAGGAAGCCTCTGCCTCCAGAATTACAACATGAAATTGTAGTACTGAGGTACTGGAAACAACTGGCAGCTGTTTGCTGTTGACATTCACATTGTTCTGCACACCAAAGCTGACCCTACACCAGGACCAGTGTCTAACTTAACTGACAGAGCAGTATGGCCATGGCCATTTGTCACCTTTGTCACTACCTGCACTTGTTCAGCATTCCAAGAGGACTAAGAGGGCAAACATCACTGTCTGCACCTTCCAGATACTCTGCCCTCCCAGCACGTGGTGGGACCAGGGTTTGCAGGTTAGGTCCTCATTTCTGCTGCAGCCAATTTAGAGGTTGAAATGCTTCAAGCAGACGCTGGGGAGTTCCTTTGGAGGAGGACCTCTCTGATAACCACGGGATTTCACAGAGAAGCCATCCTCCAGGCTCACCCCTTGGCGGATTGTTTTGAATGAAGTATCATTAGACAGAAAAATACCAACTTGCACAATAAATATTTCCCTGTGGGAGCTTGCTTTTTGTTTTGTTTTGTATTCTACTCTTTCTCTTTCTTCCTGTACATACCTCTGGTGCAGCAGGGCTCTCTGCTTCCTTCTGCTGCTCCCTTTCAGGTTGCTTCACATCCTTCTCACTTGAAGCTGTTTCCTCTGAAGGGACAGGGCTGGGGAGAAATTCTAATCTCTTCACAACAGGGCTGGCACAAGCTGCAGTTGACTTGAATTGCTTTTGATCTGAACCTAATCCACACAGATGAAAGAGAATGCTGCAAGGTTAAGATAGTTTTCCAAATAAAATGTAGATCTACTTCTTACAATCCAATTTCTTACTGAATTATACTGGAAGTTTTGAAAAAAAAAAGAAAATCTTCTTTCTTCAACACAGGCAAAATTAATCTCTCAGAGAAGAAAAAATGTAGGTGCTTACACTTGGGTTGGAACTAGATGATCCTTGAGGTCCCTTCCAACCTTACCATTCTATGATTCTATGAGTCAACATGGGATGTGTTTCAACAAGGCCAAATGCCAGGTCCTGCACTTGGGTCATAACAACCCCAAGCAATGCTTGAGGCAGTGTGGCTGGAGAGCTGCTGGCAGAAAGGGATTTGGGGGTTGTAATAGACAGGAGCTGAATATGAGCCAGTAGTGTGCCCAGGTGGCCAAGAAGGCAAATGGCATCCTGGTTGGGATTAAATGTGCTGTGGCCAGCAGGAGTAAGGAGGTGATTGTCCCCTTGGACTCTGCTTTGGTGAGGCCACACCTGAGTATTANTGGAGAAAGAACAAGGGGGAATGGCCTCGAGCTGAAACTGGGGAGGTTTAGATTGGACATTAGGAAAAAGTGTTTCATGGAGAGAGTGGTCAGGGACTGGAATGAGCTGCCCAGGGAGGTGGTGGAGTCCCCAACTCTGAATGTGTTTAAGGGTGGTTTGGATGTGGTACTTAGGGATATGGCTTAAGGTGAATCTTGTAGAGTAGAGTTCTAGATTGGACTTGGTGACCCTGAGGAGTTTTGCCAGCCTGCATGTTTCTGTGATTCTGTGATCAATGGGGTACCATTTGCCCAAGATTAGGAGCATATCCAGCCTTGTCTTGGTGTGCTGCAAGACTCTGAAGCACGTGGGCTGTTAACAGGGGCTCCTTAGCTGGCTTATGTACTTTGGCTCTTAGCTGCCAAAACAGAGAGGTTAACAATCTTCAGTTGCATCTAGCAGGCAATGTAGAAGCTTTAGTCTTGTGGTGAACCAACCATATTCTCCTCTCAAGGATCAGCAGTGATGAGCTGGTGATACTTGTCTACAAATCACAAAGCCACCTTGTGTCTGGCTCCACACCTGTCACAGCTGCTAAGAATTACTGAAGGCAGAGTTTGATCTTGGTTGGCAGGGAAAACTGAGATAGCATTGCAAAAATTGAAATGGTAAAGGAACAGGGGTTTCATCGTGTCTGCTTTGGAGGGATAGATGAGATGCAAACTGTGTGACCTTCCTGTAGAACAGGCAACCTCCTCTGCTGTTCAATAAAATCCAGATAGCTCCATGCTGGGACCCTTGTGCCACTTAATGGTGTGGGGAATGCTCCTAAATACTGTGCATCTGGCTGGCAGCAGGAGCAGCTCCTGTCTCTGCTTGTGTGCAGGTTCTTAGCGGAGCCTGGGACTCTCCTCTTTCCTAGCTCACTCCCCCAGCCTGTCAAAGAGGTCCATTCAGAAGCTGCCACTGCTGCTATGGATGGAAAGGGGATAGAATCTGAAGCTGAGATTCTGCTTTAGAGGTTAAAGAGATGTCTGGGTGCTGGTGTGCTGCAACTGCTCTGCTTCCAGTGATGGTACCAGATGGCAGTTTAGCTGTCACAGTCCTCAGCTGTAGGCCCCTGCACTCCTTTTTCCTTTTCTGGTAGTCCACCATGAACTATGGAAACCTGCATGTAAATGGGGCTCTTGCAGAAACAGGCAAATAAGAGGATCATAGAATCTTTGAATCATAGAATGGTCTGGGTTGGAAGTGACCTCCAAAGGTCATCCAACCCCCTCTGCAGTCAGCAGGGGCATCCTCAACTAGATCAGGTTGCCCAGAGTCCTGTCCAGCCTCACCTTGAATATCTGCAAGGATGGGGCCTCAACCACCTCCCTGAGCAACCCATTCCAGTGTTCCACCACTCTCACAGTAAAGAACTTGTTCCTAACATCCAATCTAAACCTACTCTTCTCTAGTTTGAAGTCACTGCCTCTCATCCTATCACTACAGGCTTTTGTAAACAGTCTCTCTCCATCCTTGCAGGCCCCTATCAGATGCTGGAAGGCCACTATTAGGTCTCCCCAGTTGGTGTTTATTAAGATCTGAATGACAAGAAGGTTATTCCAGCCCAAGGCTTCCTGTTAGCACAATGTATGCTGCCTGATGCTTGGCTGATGTGGTTTGGTGGAAAGAGGCAAGCTGAAATGGCCTCCGTTGGTTGAAACGAGCTGACAGTGAGACCATGTTAACTGTGCTACAGCTTCTTGTCTGGGTAGCATCTTAGAGATCTGTGCCTCAGTAGATGTGTTGCAGGCTACAGCACAGCTCAGATAAAGAGGAGCATCTGAAGTAATTTGGGTGACTCTCCCTAAGAACGGCCTTCCTGTCTTTCTTGACCATGATGCCCAAGCCAAGTGTAAGCACCTACATTTTTTCTTCTCTGAGACATTAATTTTGCCTGTGTTGAAGAAAGAAGATTTTCTTTTTTTTTTCAAAACTTCCAGTATAATTCAGTAAGAAATTGGATTGTAAGAAGTAGATCTACATTTTATTTGGAAAACTATCTTAACCTTGCAGCATTCTCTTTCATCTGTGTGGATTAGGTTCAGATCAAAAGCAATTCAAGTCAACTGCAGCTTGTGCCAGCCCTGTTGTGAAGAGATTAGAATTTCTCCCCAGCCCTGTCCCTTCAGAGGAAACAGCTTCAAGTGAGAAGGATGTGAAGCAACCTGAAAGGGAGCAGCAGAAGGAAGCAGAGAGCCCTGCTGCACCAGAGGTATGTACAGGAAGAAAGAGAAAGNAGTGCTCCACCCATGCAGTCCATGTTATTCCAGGTTGGTGACTCATTAGTCTAGCCTATCTAAGTCCCTCTAAAGAGTCTCTCTACCCTCATTCAAATCAACACTGGCACCTAACTTGGTGTCACGATGTTTGAGGGCAAAGTTCAATGATTTAAGACACATTTCCCCTCAACAAACATGAGCATTATGTCTACATACCAATTACAGATAGACCTCTCATTTAAATACTTACTTCCAACAGCATCTTTTACTTACCCATAGCAAGTGGAAATTTGGCAGACCCATTTGAAAAATGAGTGACAGACATAAAAAGATAGTGGGCACTGGACAAAACATCTGCTTCAAAGTAAGGTTTCAGAAACACTCTTTTGAAGAAAACAGATTCAGCTTTTACCAGCAAATTCCTTTCTCTAGATTAGGAACCAAGTATAAAGGCAGAAAACCAGGAGTTTGCACAATATTGTCCATTTTAAAGTGCCTACAAGGACTGAAGTGCCCTTTCTTGTTCTTCTTTCACATATCTTAGTGTTTTGGGGAAAAAAAACAAAACCCAAACCAAACAAAAAATGTTAAACAGAAGCTATTACTGACTGATAGTTTCTGCCCTGACTGCTTTCTGGTTCCAGTGTGTTGTGGCACCAGCTTGCCATGCACAAAAGCAAAGCTGGCATCTTGAGTGGCATGCAGTCAGGGGTGTCATTTCAATCACAGCAGGACAGGATGGACCAGGTTGGAAGTGACCTCAAGAGATCATCTGGTCCCACCTTTTCATGAGAAAGGGAGCCTGGAAGAGATTGTCTAGCCCGCCCTGTTCAGTTGCACCTTGAAAACCTCCAGCCATGGAGACTCAACTACGTTGTTGCAATGAATGAATGAATATTCTTACTCTGAAAAATGTCTTTCTTGTGTTGAGATTTCCAACATTTTTTAATAAACCCTCTCAGTGCTGTTGCTTATGCACAAATTGGTGGGTGGGACTAAGCCCCAGCCCTGAAGCTGAGCAAAGGCAGCAGCAACAACCAACAACCCACCTGGGGATGGGCATGCCTGGTTCGCAGGTCCCGCACTTCCAGGACTGGCATCGACCTGCTGGCTGGTGGCTGCATCTGCTGCCACCGTGGAGGCCTGCAGAGAATAATACAGTAGAAACACAGTGACTAGAGTGGAAATAAAAGGATGTGTTCATTCCCCAAGGCAGTACTTGCTGCTGTTTTGTAATGTGTTTGAACCAGACTGGTTTAGAGCTCAGTAGGGAGCTGGGGAGTACATTTCGGAGCAGTACGCACACCTAGAGTGTGGAATCACTGGGCTTAAATCTCCATTTCCAACCATTCATCAGCAACCATCATGCAGTTGGTTTGGAATAGGTCCTCCAAGCTTTTAAAACTGTGGGATAGCTTTGGATTGTGTTAGCAGGAGATAAGCATACATTTCACTCCCCTCCAAGCTTCCTCTTCCAGAAGGACACAAAACCATATGTATTAGTGAACACACAGCACATACTGGAGCCCGAAAAGTGGCAAAGTAATTAAATACTTCCTTTATTTCACGGTTGTCCAAACAATCTGTTATCTGAAGGGAAAAGCCAGAGCCAGTATTTAAGGTAATGAAATACTTGAAAGACTGTTAAGAGAGGGCTGAAAAAATATGGTGAGAGCGTATCAAGCCAATAATCCAAATCCCTTTGAGAAGCCAGCTTCCTGACCCAGGACGAGGCTGCTGGAGAACTAAAACCACGCTGTCAAAACAAGGGGAGCACTTCAGCTGATCTATTTAGCAGCTTCCACCACACATCCGCCTTTCCCAGTAGGCAAATCAAGAAAGACCTGCAGCAAACCAATCAGCCACGGTGCAGTGCTTCTCATGCACAAAATGCTTAGAAAATGGCCCATTCGTCAGAGGGGAATCAAAGCAGCAGCCTGATTTTGGATAGAAAAAGTGTTTCAGGAATAGCCTATTGTAGACTCTCTTTCCTGTCCTCCTCCCACTCTTCCACCTTATTAACAGCTGCAAAGGAGGAAATCTGATGAGTTTTCCTCTTTTCTGGAGGCACGATGCAGACCTCCAGTCCTGCACAGATCCCATTCCCCTGCACAGATCCCATTGCCCATCCCCACAGACCCACATGAGCCTATGGCCCATCCATCCATCTCTCCCAAGTGCAGACCTGAGCTGTCACAGTTCAATCACTGGGACATCTGCTGGCAGTGCCAAGAGGAAACCAATGTCTGCAGACACATTTTGGCTCCAGAGAGTTTTCTGTTGGCAGTGGTCAGGAATTCCTGCCTCTATTCTCCTCTCTGGAGAGAGGCATGCTCTGGGAGGGGCAGGGAATGTCTCTGGGAAGATGCCCTTGTGAGGAAACAGTAGGGACTGGTGTGGGGCCACAGCCAGGAGCAGCAAGCTGGGCAAGCCCAGCAGGCAGTGAGCAATGCAGGGAACAACAAAGGAGCCTGTGGTTGCCAAGGGCCATGCCGCCACCTCGCAGCAGGACAGGTGCCAGATCACCACCAAGAGCCTCTAGAAGTGGCAGTGCCTCCTCTGGTGCCTGCTGGGGCTGGCTGCTCTCTGTCCTCCCTGCTGTCAGGTGCCTTCCTCTGCACCCTCACTTCCACCTGTCCAAATCCTCTGCCCCAAGCATGGCATGGGGATACATGGAATCATTTAGGTTGGAAAATACCCTCATGTCTTGAGTCCAACTGTAAACCTCAGCTGGTTTACAGGTCCTGCCAAGCCCACCACTAAACCATGTCTATACATCTTTTAAGTATCCCCAGGGATGGTGACTTAATAATTTCCTTGGGTAGCCTATTCCAGTGCTTGGAATAGCAATGCTTCCTTTCCATGAAGGAATTTTTCCTAATAGCCATTCTAAACCTCCCAGGTGCAACTTGAGCTCATTTCCTCTCATCTTATCACTTGGTCCTTGGAAGAAGGACCAATACCCACCTTGCTACAACCTTCTTTCAGGTCTCCCCTCAGACTCCTCTTTTCCAGGCTAAACAAACTCAGCTCCCTTAGCCACTTTGGTGCTCTTCTTTGGACACACCTCCCTTCTGCCTAAAAGTGGTTCTCAAGCTGGACGAGGCAGAGGGTGAACTATACACCCCAAAAAGGCAGCACAGGAAGTTTGAGAACTTTCTTTCCACCACATCCACCTATACCAATAGGAAACAAGGCAGAAGGCTCCCTCTCCACATGTCAGAAGCTCCAAAGAGGGATCACACTGGAGGTGAAGCACAGACTAACAAACAGACCCCAGAGAAATGCTCCAAAGAGTGCAAGTCCTGTGTCCCAGATTTGCCTCATGCTATTCTGGTGCTCTTTTCTCCTGTATAACCCACCTTGCCCTTTTCCAGCCCATCTTGGTGCCAGCCTGTGTTTCAGTTGAGAGCCTGCTCAATTCAAGCACCAACAGAACACTACAAATAAAGACAAATGCCTCTTTCAGCTTTAGTTCTGTCTCCTGATGTGACAGCAATGAGGGGAGAAGCTCCTGGAACCCCTTCCTGCCCTTGCTCAGTGGAGAAGTATTTCTTTTCTCCACAAGGTCAGCTAGGTAGTGCAACAGGTTGCCAGACAGGTTGTGCCACCTCTGTCCTTGGAAGATCTCAAGGCTCCCATGAACAAGCTCTTAGCAACTCAGTCTGATCTCATCCCTGATCCTGCTTTGAGCAGAGGACTCAGTTAGAGTCCTACAGCTTGAATTATTCTGTTGTTCTACAACCTCCATTAAACTTAAAACAAATGGTTGTTATCAGGGTTTACCCTAAACAAGGGAGATTTTTAACTGGAAAAGCAAGAGGAACCTACCTAACAGCTACTCCCTGCTCCAAAGCTTAAGGCCTTCCAAAGAAATGGTTCCAAATTTCAATTATTAATGTTTTATTGTAGGTGGTTTATGGTAGGTTTTGTTTAGTTGGGTTAGTTTTGTTGGTTTGGTTTTGTTTTGGTGTGGTTTTCTTTCTGTTGGTAAAGCAATAGAACTCACCCTCCAATTTTAAAAACAAACTGTCCAAACTGGAAAATTCCCCTCCTTTGCCTTCCTTCCCTCTCCACACTCCCCTCAAAAAAAAAAAAAAAAACAACAACCCAACAAAAAACCCATAAAAAACCAGCTTTAATTTAAACCAGGGAGGTTTTAAAGATATAAAGAAAGGATGATCATCATAGAATCATAGAATGGTAAGGTTGGAAGGAACCTCAAGGATCATCTAGTTCCAACCCCCTGCCATAGGCAGGGACACCTCCCACTAGTACAGGTCACTCAAGGCCTCGTCCAATCTGGCCTTGAACACCTCTAGGAAG
>VWZE01006500.1:55826-109531 GCA_013396675.1 Eubucco bourcierii | reverse complement strand
AAAATAAAATAAAGGAACTACTTGCTGGAGGAAAACTGAATTTTGCTGTCCTGCTCATGCTCATGAGACTTGACTCTCTCTACTCCCTCTGCTGAGCAATTAAATGCTTGTGCCATTGCAGCTAAAAATAATAAAAAACCTGATTAGTAAGTAATTTATATATATATATATATATATATAAATTATGTCAACTTCACTGGGGAGCTCTCTCGTTCCCAGTGTATCTAATCCTATTTTTAAAACCAATATCCACAGGTATATGACACATGTAAGAAAATTCTTGTACTGCTACAGATGATAAAATGTCTTTTCTGCCACAGACTTTCATCATTCACATGCAGTAAATGTCTTGGAATCAAATGGTGATGTTGGCACTGAAGATGAAAAAGGTGTGAAAATGAAAAGGTGTGGAAGCTTTTCCTTGGACCCAAGAGGATCCAGGATACAGGCACTGAAAACAACTAGGGGAGGGATATTTCTGAGGAGCTCTCATGTTTTGGGCTGGAGGAGCCCACGCAGCCTGTTAGCAGCACCCCACTGCTGCCACACACATTGGGGCAGGCAAAGATGTCACCCTGCAGGACCACAGAGCCACACCACCTGCTGGTTCTGCTAGAGGTGCCTATGAGGGAAGGTCACAGGCAATGAAGCCTTCAAGGGAAGTAAGAATAACCTTGCTGCTTAGGTGCTGTGGTTATCTCTGCCCCCCAGGTCCAGGCTGGTGTGAAGATGGCCTCACTGAAAGCTGAAGAATGCTGTCTGCATGGATTGGTGTTTTCATTACCCTGTGCATCCAGCTGCCCAGGAGTTAAAGTGAACTTCCCTACTTTGCATTTAAAAGCTTTAGTGCAGGTCAGAAAGTTAAGTACTGTGATTGCATTTGCAGTTAAGAGCACAGCAGTAACGGAGCACAAAGCAGCACCTCAGCTCTGCTAACCAAGGTTACCTGTTTAACCAAGACACAGGCACAGCTGACCATATTGCTATCACTTATTAGGCATGGAAACCATAGAATCATAGAATGGTTTAGGTTGGAAGTGACCTCAAAGATCATCTAGTTCCAACTCCCCCGTCATAGGCAGGGACACCTCCCACTAGCACAGCTCACTCAAGGCCTCATCCAATCTGGCCTTGAACACCTCCAGGCAGGGAGCAGCCACAACCTCCCTGGGCAACCTGTGCCAGTGTCTCACCACCCTCACTGCAAAGAACTTCCTCCTAACATCCAGTCTAAATCTCCCCTCTGCCAGTTCAAACCCATTGCCCCTTGTCCTGGCATTGCAAGACCTTGTCAATAATCCCTCCCCAGCCTTCCTGTAGCCCCCTTCAGACACTGGAAGGCTACTCTAAGGTCTCCTAGAAGCCTTCTCTTCTCCAGGCTGCAGAGCCCCAACTCTCTCAGCCTGTCCTCATAGAGTTGCTGCAGCCCCCTGATGATCCTTGTGGCCCTCCTCTGGACCCACTCCAACACTTCCATCACCTAGTTCCAACACCCCATCACAGGCAGGGACACCTCCCACTAAACCAGGAGCCCAGTTTTTGGCAGACAGAGTTTTTATCCCACAAACGAGGCTATCAGTCCAAATATTTCTTTCATTAAGACCACACGAGCCAGAAATAGCCACACTGCCCATTGCTGTGGCAGAACCTCACATCCTTACAACCCCCTGAAAAAGATCTGGAACTCCTCAAACACGGAACACGGCAACTACTGCAAGAATTCAAACTCCAAAGGAAGTTACAGTAGAACTTTATTAACCCTTCTTGTAAATGGTCAGTTAACACTACTTGTACATTAAGCCATATGAAATAACCATGACTGCATTTTTCTACTAGAACATGACAAAACAAGCCATCTGGAACCAGCAAGGATGCAGAGATATGGGGAAGAACCAGGTCAGGACTCCAGCTCACATTGTGTAAAATCACTCAGGAGTGAAATTGGTCACTCGTGGAAATTGCCTGACACATCTCTCACGCTTGTGTGACCGGAATGGTGCACACAGCATCGACTTTAAACTCTTGGTACAATGATCTCCTCCTCAAAGCTAGAGTTTGCTGTTGTTGTGGGTGGTAATGTTGGCAGGACCTTGGGCTGCCACGGCTAAGTGCCTTGTGTGCGGTGCCAGTGGAGTACACTGCCCTGACACGTTAAGTCACCTGCCTCAGCTGGCACCTGTACAACACTATGCTCAGGCCAGCTGCAACCAAAGACGGGGGTGGGTTGGAAAGTGACAGAGAAGCCTTCAAAGTGTTGCCAGAAGAAGTGTTAAGTATTCCTGCCAGCCTTTTTCCTAGAGTTCTTACTGCCCAATTGGGACATAAAATAAGTTTCTGTCAATCAGATGCTGAAAAGTGCATAGCTATCTGGAGGCCCAGAGGCATGGATGCTAGATTGTGAGCAAATCCTGATCAAAGCTCACCTCTAGCTGCAGACTGTGAGCAAATCCTGACCAAAGCTCACCTCTAGCTGCAGATTGTGAGCAAATCCTGACCAAAGCTCACCTCTAGCTGCAGATTGTGAGCAAATCCTGACCAAAGCTCACCTCTAGCTGCAGATTGTGAGCAAATCCTGACCAAAGCTCACCTCTAGCTGCAGATTGTGAGCAAATCCTGACCAAAGCTCACCTCTAGCTGCAGATTGTGAGCAAATCCTGACCAAAGCTCACCTCTAGCTGCAGATTGTGAGCAAATCCTGACCAAAGCTCACCTCTAGCTGCAGATTGTGAGCAAATCCTGACCAAAGCTCACCTCTAGCTGCAGATTGTGAGCAAATCCTGACCAAAGCTCACCTCTAGCTGCAGATTGTGAGCAAATCCTGACCAAAGCTCACCTCTAGCTGCAGATTGTGAGCAAATCCTGACCAAAGCTCACCTCTAGCTGCAGATTGTGAGCAAATCCTGACCAAAGCTCACCTCTAGCTGCAGATTGTGAGCAAATCCTGACCAAAGCTCACCTCTAGCTGCAGATTGTGAGCAAATCCTGACCAAAGCTCACCTCTAGCTGCAGATTGTGAGCAAATCCTGACCAAAGCTCACCTCTAGCTGCAGATTGTGAGCAAATCCTGACCAAAGCTCACCTCTAGCTGCAGATTGTGAGCAAATCCTGACCAAAGCTCACCTCTAGCTGCAGATTGTGAGCAAATCCTGACCAAAGCTCACCTCTAGCTGCAGATTGTGAGCAAATCCTGACCAAAGCTCACCTCTAGCTGCAGATTGTGAGCAAATCCTGATCAAAGCTCACCTCTAGCTGCAGACTGTGAGCAAATCCTGACCAAAGCTCACCTCTAGCTGCTCTGAAGCTTTGCTGCTCTTATTTCTCATCCCAACCCTTTTTCCCTTCAGGTAGTCCAGCTCTCCATGCAGCCTCCCACGTGTGGTTCAAGGTAGGGCTGGCAATGTGGAACAGACTTCTTTACTCTGCAAGTGTTTCTTGTAACAAATCAAAGAACAAAGATTTGTCCCACCAGATATGTACAAATCAGGATTTCAGCTCTGCTCTCCTGTAGCTTGGCCAACAAACCCCAACCACAAGAAAGCTTAGACTTTAATCTCAGTTCAATCAGTGGAGTTTTGAAGATGAAGGAGAGTGTTATTTGTGTATATATATATATATATATATAAATCTTTATTTTGTGCCAAGCATGCAGTGAATAGAAATGGACAAGTTTAAGCTAGCTAGTGAAAAATTAAAAGAAAGCCAAAATCACTTCCCACCACCACCACCCTGCCCTGATCTTTTTCAAGTTGCTGTCTATATTTATTTTCCTGCTGTTGATCAGAGTAAAGTTATAATTAGAGCTATAACAAGCCAATAATTTCTAAAGGCTCATACAAAGATTGGTTAAAATAAAGTGGTGTTAGTCACTGACAAATTAATCCCCCCGCACTAAAATCTGCACAAATTCTGTTTTAAAACAAAACATTTGCTTTGCCAACTTCTGATTCAAAGAGCTAAAGGATGTAACTTCTCAGCAGAACTCTTCTGCAGAATGGAAAGAAAACAGGACCTAGCCTAGTGGCTGACAGGAGCAGGGTGAGGAGATGGAGATGATTCTCATGTTATTGTTGGCATTTCCACTGACTGACCACTCACTCTTTGGGCTTTGCCCCTGTTTTTCCAGCTGCAGTGAAAAAAAAACCCACCCAACAAGTGTGCTTTACCTACTGCCTCTCTCAGCAGCACATTGCTCCAGCAACACCAACAGGAGATTTTCATCTTGCTAATGGGACAAATTTATCCTTCCTAACCTTAACTCACACGAAAAAACTTGATAAGCTACTTCTTGAGTAAAGGTAAGTCCCTTGTAAAATCCCCCCTCACCTAAAAACAATAAATCTAAGTACTCCACCTATACACTACAGGGACAAGTACAGTTTCTTGCAAATATTTTTCTTTACCATCCTTCCCACCTGCTACAGCTTTTTGCATCTCATTTCACAGCAGATTTAGGCAGCAGATTCATTTTTCCCAAGCAGTCTCTGACTGCCAATCATGATTTGACTCTCATACAGATGAACTTCTCTGTCAAAAAAGGGGATGCCAGGGTCTCACAAACACAAAATGGTGCCCTGTGCTTCTCTGCTTCCCCCAGACCTTTTATCATGTTGATGTTTTAAGTGGTGCAGCTTGACTAAACGGTTTTCCAAACTTCAGGCCAAAAGAGCTGTTGAAGTGCAGCTGCACAGCATCTTTCTGTACTGCAGACAACGCCTGAGGCCACCAGGACAGATTTAGAGCAGGGATAGAGAGCTTCAAAGGGAAGCCTGCCAGGCAGAGAGAAGACAGGACGAATCCATTTGACAACTGAACTGAAACAGCAGGAGAGCAGCTCTAAGAGGGATGGAGGAGGAAGCAGCATGCAAAGAACAGGAAGAGAATCAGAAGGGGAAAACAGGAGGGCCAAATGTTTTATATATATACACATATATTTTTTATATATATATATATATATGTATGTATGAAAAGGAAGATATATTTCACAGAAGAGATTCCCAGCAGAAAATTAGTAAAATACAAAACCAAAATCAATCTCAGAACAACCAGAAAGGAAAACCACCCTAGAAACAACAGCTAACAGGCAGAGGGAACTAGCCCTTGTGAACCTTATTCAAAGCCCTGGATGGACACAGTTAACACAAACTATACTGAAAAAGGAAAATGTGCAAATCAAGGCAGTGGAAACAAGGTTAGAAAAGGCTTTGAAAATGTGTTCAATTTGTAAAAGATTTCTCAAGGCAAAAGAATTATTTTTTTTTAACTCCAGACAGCTCTGTTGCTTCATCTCAGCTGCTTTACTATGCCTGTTTCTGTAGTCTTCTCCTCCTCTCCTAAAAATTTAGTAGGCTTAAGCATCAGGCAAAATCTATAGCCCTGGTTTCTCTTTGTGGGAGGTGGTATCAGCAGCAGCTTCAACAATGTGCAGCTTGGAAGCCCCATAATGCTGGGGTAAAAAGCAAACCCCCTTCTTTCCCCTTGGAGGGCTCTCAGTGACAGATATTCATCATCTTTGCTCAGTAAGAGGCCACATTTTATGAGGAACAGGACAATTCCAGGAGGCTCTTTATTTGGATTCTCAACTTTCCTAGGATGGGTTACACCTTCAGAGAGGAGTCTAGTATTTCAGAATCTGCAGATGTAGGCTGACCTGGTTGTGTTAGTTGTCTGGTTGGGCATGAAGAAATTTAATGAAATTCAACAAGGGCAATTGTAGAGTTTGGCACCTGGGAAAGAACAACCCCAGGGACAAGTATAGGTTGGGGAGGGCAGTGAAAGGGATAAGGATTTGGGGGTCCTAGTTGATGGGAGGTTGACCATGAGCCAGCAATGTGGCCAGGAAGGCCAATGCCATTCTGGGGTGTATTAGAAGGGCTGTGGTTAGTAGGTCTAGAGAGGTTCTCCTGCCCCTCTACTCTGCCCTGGTGAGGCCACATCTGGAGTACTGTGTTCAGTTCTGGGCCTCCCAGTTCAAGAGGGACACAGAACTGCTTGAGAGTGTCCAGAGCAGAGCCACAGAGATGATGAGGGTAACGGAACATCTCTGTTATGAGCAGAGCCTGAGGGAGCTGGGGCTGTGTTGCTTGGAGGAGACTGAGAAGTGACCTCTGTCATGTTTATCAATATGTGCAGGGTGAGTGACAGGAGGCTGGAGCCAGGCTCTGCTGGGTGATGCCTGATGACAGGACAAGAGGCAATGGGTGGAAGTTGAGGCATAGGAAGTTTCACTTAAACATGAGTAGGAATTGTTTTTCCCTGTGAGGGTGACAGAACACTGGAACAGGCTGCCCAGGGCGAGTTGTGGAGTCTCCCTCTGTGGAGATATTCAAAACCCACCTGGATGTGTTCCTGTGTGGTCTGGTATAGGAGATCCTGCTTTGGCAGGGAGGTTGGACTGGATGAGCTTTGGAGGTCCCTTCTAGCCCCTGACATTCTGTGATTCTATGATTTCAGAAAGCAAAGTAGAACAGGTACAGAGAAAGGCTGAGTGAAGCCAGAACAGCATGGCTGGGCAGTTGCTGCAGCTAAGATCCCAGATTGGCTACACCCATGTTGAGAAGCTGCCTACAGTAGTGCTGCTCTGTGTCCTGTAACATCCAGTGAAGAAGCCAAGCATCAGCATCAGCACCATGCCTCATCTCTGTAACCTGACATCTAAGCCTTTCTCATGCATGAACCACTCCTCTATGCTCAATGGTTAAATTACTGCCCAAGGCTCAGGCACTGGGATCTGGAAAATTAAATAAAGCAGCTGGGTAAAGAGAAGCAAACATCTAGAAGGAACAGAACCTGTAATCATATCCTAGGCTGACAAATTCCCTCCCAGCCACAGCCAAGTCTCCTTCTCTCTGCCCTGCCATCACACTCAGTGCATTGCACTTGTCTCCCTATGTGAGATGCTCCTCAAAGCAGTCTCCTCTCCTTGCCCTGTCCTTGCCCTGCTTGACACACATACTTTTGCTGGAAGCTGAACCACCAGGGGTAATTAGAATGATTTGTACTACCTTGTCATACTATTGATGAAACCATGAAGCTAGTGATAGAAAATCCTCAGTTAGAGCAAAGAAACTGTCCATAGCACCATTTGGGTGCACATTTGTTCTCCCCAGAAGGTTTTCACATTAAGTGCACCCAAGCTCACAAACCAGGAGGCATTCTGCAAATGTCAGTCATAAGGAATATGAAAATTCAAGGTTTTCTGCCTCCTTTGCCATTGTCACCACAAGGACTGACACCAGAAGCAGAAAATGGGCACAGAAAAATCTGTGCTCAGCTGGCTACATGAGCACAGAGCTGTAGAAAGGGAAAGATGAAAGGGCATCAAACAGGTACAAATGTACCCAAGCCCTAACAGTGGTTTCTGTTACTGAACTTCTTCCTTTATTCCTTCTACAGCTACAGTGGTCTGGAAATCCTAAAAAAGGGACAGTGACTCTTTCATTTAGTTTCTTTTCCAATTGCTATTTAGCTTCTGAATGATAGCAAGTTGAGGCTCTTCTTCATCCTCCAAACACTCCCATAATCAGCTCTCCCACAGCAGAAGCAATGCTAACCTGGTTTTCCCTTACAGCCAATTCATTCTGACAGGAGCAGGCTCTGCTCTGCCATCCCTTCCTTCTTGCCTGCAAATAATTCATTTCTGATTCTACACCAGCTCCTTCTAACAGGATGGAACATCACAGCTCCCACGACTTGCTGCAGGCTCCATGCCTTGCTAGTCCATGGCCAGAGACTGGCATGAAGCAGGGTGGGTAATATAAGACACAAACCCTCTGGCATGAATCAGCCATCACTTCCTGGGACAAATCCCTGCCTGCTCCATGTTATCCATCTGGCCAATGGTTGGATGAAATCTGAGATGAAAGCAAAAAACTCTCATACTCCAACTCTCACCACATCTCCAATTCTCTTTGTTGTTCCACAGAAAAGAACAGTGAGAATTCCCTTTCCTGCCACTCGTTTGCAACCCCTTCACATGCTTTATTTACAGGCTGCTCTTTATTCCTTGTTTTATTTTTACCATTTACTTTCATTACAGTTTTGCAGCATCTAGATTCCTGCTGTGATATGCTCCAGTTTTATTCCTCTGGGGAAGAGGGGGAGAGAAAGATGAAAAGGTGAAATTAATTTGTTTTTTTGATAAGGCAGTTAAGAAGCACATTGGCCCCTTAGAGCATTTCAATACCTTATCCTCTTTTCCAATATTTCCAAGTGGTGGTGGTGGTGGTGGTGGGGGGATGAAAAGCTGAATGCTCAAAACTGCCAGCACATCCACATCCCCCTCTTTGAAAATCAAAACCTGAGACTAATTATAATGGCTCAACACAGTCCAATTATGTTGCTGATCTAATCAACTAACATCAGGAGAAGCACTGAATACATCTGCACAATAGCAGGGACACAGAGTTGGTTTCTCCCTGGCCTAGCACATTTAATAGAGTGTTTAGGAGCTTCATGACATCTGAAAAAAAAGAAAAGAAAAAGAAAAATAGATGTTGGCTGCAAAAAAGTTGTTCAATCTTCCCCTCCCGTTTCTCTACCCACATCCCAAAGGAAGAAGCCTTTAATTTACAAAGGATTTTGGTTGGGTCTTTTGTTGTTTTGGTTTTTTTTTTCCTTTCTCTCCTGGTCTGGGCACACCCTCCTGAAATAAAGCAAACCTAAGCGCTCAGGTTTCATTAGTTAGTGATTAAACAGGCTAGGAGACAGAAAATTGGCAGAGAAAGTAAGGTTGGCTTGTTCGTGTTGGTCTTACTGTTGGCTCTTTGTGCACACTCTGAGTGGCAGGCCTCTGTAAACTGAGCTCAACACTTGTGGGGTCCTTCTTCAACTCTACTGGGGGCCTGTCCCCTCTGGCTACTCCGTCGAATTTCAGCGATCTGCTTGGCGAAGGAGTCAATATTACTGCTGGACTCTCTTTGTCCTTCTCTTCCACGCCATTGATGTTCTCTCCATTCATGCTGACTTTTCCATCTACCTGCAGAACACAGTTAAATAGATATGCTGAGGCAATTAGCATTCAAAGGAGCTGTGGCAATTAGGACTCTGACGTCATACTATGATTGTTAACACAGTCTGTGCCATCAGTGAAATACAAAGCCATGGACACACCACATCCTCTGCTATGAGGACAGGCTACAAGACTTGGGGCTCTGCAGCTGGGAGAAGAGAAGGTTTCCAGGAGACCTTAGAGTAGCCTTCCAGTATCTGAAGGGTACAGTACAGGAAGGCTGGGGAGGGACTATTGACAAGGTCTTGTAATGACAGGACAAGGGGCAATGGGTTTGAACTGGCAGAGGGGAGATTTAGACTGGATGTTAGGAGGAAGTTCTTTGCAGTGAGGGTGGTGAGGCACTGGCACAGGTTGCCCAGGGAGGTTGTGGCTGCTCCCTCTCTGGAGGTGTTCAAGACCAGGTTGGACAAGGCCTTGAGTGATCTGTGCTAGTGGGAGGTGTCCCTGCCTATGGCAGGGGGTTGGAACTAGATGATCCTTGAGGTCCTTTCCAACCTAAACCATTTCATGAATCTACGATTCAACAGACCAAGAGAGAAGAACATCCTTGTTTCAGGGGGGTGATCGACAAAAGACAGACAGAAAGTAATATTTTTTTGTCTTCATTCCCTGGTTTCTCACACTTGTTCTCCCAGCAACAGAGATCTAGCCTTTGTGTGCATCACCCATCAGTGGATTTTAAAAGAACAGCGAAAGTTTATGCTCAATTTAGACCAAAACTGTTGGGTTTCGCATCACCTCGCTGAAAAGGTAAGCAGGTTCACCAGGACTAATTACACTGATGAACTCCAGGACTAATTATGCTACGTATCGTGATGACCTCATCACAGTATTAGTAGACTGTACTTTTGGAAGCACTGGTATGTGAACTTTGAAGGGTCAGGAACAGCAGAATTCATCCATTTGTTTCCTCACTGTTCATAGCAGGGAAGCAAGGAACCAATGAATCAAAGTGGGAATTCCCCCTTCTCCACGAGGCGATACAATAAAAATCTGCTTTCCCAGGAAATTATTTTAGGCAGTCTCCATGAAAAGGGAAGTGCAGAAACAGTTTAACTACTTTGTTCTCAGGGTCAGGCTAGCTTCTTGGTGGGCATTAAGTTCCCACTGAGGAACCCTGAAGCAAAGAAGAAAACAAGCTCTAGCTTCCTCCTCTGCACTGGTACAGCTTCCTCTCAGGACTTCAATACTTTGCAGTTATGTTCTGAATGGAGGTGGCATGCAAAGACTTCCTTCAATTTGGAGGCCTGCTTGTAGATGTCATGGTAGACATGAAAAGTCACAAGCCATTCACCCAGTTCAGCTGGAGAGAGTCCAGGAGAGGACCAGGCACGAGCAACCCCACAGTGCTCCTGCCTAGCTTTAGCACAGGTGTTAATAGGCTTGTCAGCAGGGGTTAGATTTAAGCAGAACTTGCAGGAGAGTTTTGCTACTCTGTGCAGAGAGATCCTTCCTTGCAAAGTGTCATCAGAGGAGACAATGCAAAGATGAGGGAGTAAATATGGACACTCTTCTCTGCAAATCACTGGACTTTGTGGGGATGATGGCATAGAGATTTCTCCATTCATGTTGACTTTTCCATCTAGATCAGTGATTTCTTACAGGAGCTCGCTGGGCTACATATGGCAATCAGTCATCTACATTTTTTCCACAGGTACTGCATGAACAAAAACCACATCTAAAAACAAGCTTGGGGTAAGCCATTCCATGGGAACATTTCTCTTATTTCACTGCTATTGAAAACTGACGCAGCAAGTGATAAAACTGTTTTATTGAACTGAAACACAGTTTAAGAAAACAAAGTTCTTCCTATCTCATCCTCCTTGACCCACTTCTAATTTCACCATTTACTTATCTTCAGTACTTCTTGAGTAAACAGGTTGGCTACATCAACAGCAGCAGTCCAACTTACTACATACTATCAGAGCAGAGAGCAAACTCCTCAACATGTAGACATGCATGTAGAGGTCTGTTCTGCCATCTCAGAGGCACTGAGATACTCAATTCTGACAGATGTGTGGGGAGGTGAAGGCAGTTAGCACCTCACAGAATCAGCTCCCAGGCAGAGAAGAAACGGTTTGGCTCCTCAAGTGGCTTCACCCCTTCTGACTCCTTCCCAGATGTAAAGTTTCCCTCCCTGTCCTCACTGTTATCTACTCGACACAGTATCGCTCTTAGGAGTTATTTCCAAGCACAAACAGGAGCAGACACTGAGCCCCAAGGCTTGTAGGACTACTTGTTTGGCTACTGGAATGGGCTGCCCAGGGAGGTGGTGGAGTCACCATCCCTGGAGGTGTTCAAGGCGTGTTTGGACGTGGCACTTGGTGCCATGGTCTAGTCTTGAGGGCTGTGGTAATGGCTTGGACTTGATGATCTTCGAGGTCTCTTCCAACCCTGGTGATACTGTGATACTGTGTGACTATGTGCTGGATTATCTACTAGACAGACAGGTCATGAAAGACCTCAGAAATCAAAAAGCCAGGAAACACACCGGCAGGCCTCACCACCCACTTCGGTGTCTCTGTTTAGACTAAGGCATTTCTCTATTTACATTAAGGAGGAAACCCAAATGTTTGAATGATCAGGACAGATGCCCTGGCTGCAGAATTAAACAAACACATTCATTCCCTTCTGATCTGGAGCAAGTCAACACATTGTCACCAGAGCTGAGAAGCATTGACAGACTGGTGTTTCAAGAGGAAATAATGCTACAGCTACACGTGCTAGGGAATGATTCCTCCTGTGACTCCTTCCACAGGAAGCAAACAAGATGTAGACAGTGGTGGCTGGTGGGGAGGGTAGAAGCATCCATGGGTTAGTTTCTCCACACACATGTAGCTGTATATGGATTAGCATGAAGGTGATAGACACATGTATCTTGGTCCTCTGGGGGGAAAAAAAAAGTGGCTTGAATAAGAAAACAAAAGCAAAGATTCGCTGATACCTAAAATGTAAACTTTAGGGGAACACCAACTGAGCTATAGGAGAAACAGGAATTACCAGAATCACATTTCAAGTAGGAAACGTGGTAGCGGTGTTTTAACAAGAGCTGGGACAGTCTTCAAGAAATCAGATATCACAACATGGGGTTTTGCACTATCTGACATTTTTTTAAAGCAGTCAACCTGACTATATGTGGTGGCAATGCTACTGGGACATCAGCAGGGCTGCAAGGACACTTAAACTGGCAGATTTAGACTGAAGTTAGGAGGAAGTTCTTTACAGTGAGGGTGGTGAGACACTGGCACAGGTTGCCCAGGGAAGTTGTGGATGCTCCCTCCCTGGAAGTGTTCAAGGTCAGGTTGGATGAGACCTTGAGTGAGCTGTACTAGTGGGAGGTGTCCCTGCCTATGGCAGGGGGTTGGAACTGGATGATCCTTGAGGTCCCTTGTGGGGGCTTGTGGGGAAGAGTCTTGCTCTCAGTGACAAAGGGTTGTTCCCTCAGCTCCAGGGAAGGCAATATGAGATAAAAGTAGATTTGCTGGGAGAACTGAATGAAGGTATTAGGAAGAAATTCTTCCCAGTGTGGGTGGTGAGACACTGGAAAAGGTTGCCCAGGGAGGTCATGGATACCCCCTTCACGGAGGTGTTCAAAGCCAGGTTGGATGGGGCCTTGAGCAACCTGATCTGGTGGGAGGTGTCCCTACCCAAGGCAGGGGGGTTGGAACTAGATGATCTTTAAGGTCCCTTCCAATGACTCTATGATTCTATGGTATCACCTCTTTGTGCATGAATCTGTTTTCCCCATTCACCCTGATGAGAAGTACAGAGCATCTTTGACAAAGCTGGTTCTTGATTCTCAAAGCATAGAAGCCCCCCACACTTAATACATGCACACTGCAACGTTTCAAAGCCTTATGACCTGACTGAATAGGACAAACTTGTTTGGGTATGGCAAAAATCAGATCCACAACACAAAAGCCAGTTCAGGTCTTGCTCCAAAAGTCATGGCCTCCAAGTTTTCTTCCCCCTCTCTTTGTTTAAAAGCATGAAAACATACCAGTTCCTAACTTTTTTGGTCAGAAAATGTGTTGCTTTTTCTGCTGGATGATCACAGTATCACAAGGGTTGGAAGAGACCTCAAAGCTCATCAAGTCCAACCCATTACCACAGACCTCAAGACCAGACCATGGCACCAAGATCCATGTCCAAACCTGCCTTGAANCCCCTGAGCCTCCTCTTCTCCAGGCTAAACAATCCCAGCTCCATCAGCCTCTCTTCATAGAGCTTGTGCTCGAGGCCTCTCACCAGCCTCGTTGCCCTTCTCTGGACACATTCAAGCACCTCAATGTCCTTCTTAAATTGAGGGGCCCAGAACTGGACACAGGACTCAAGCTGTGGGCTGAGTAGTGCTGAGTACAGGGGCAGAATGTACTGCTCCTGCTGGCCACACTCTTGCTGATGCAGGCCAGGATGCCATTGGCCTTCTTGGCCACCTGGGCACACTGCTGGCTCATGTTCAGGCAGGTGTCAATCAGCACCCCCAGATCCCTTTCTGTTTGGCTGTTCTCCAGCCACTCCCACCCCAGCCTGTAGCTCTGCATGGGGTTGTTGTGGCCAAAGTGCAGCACCTGGCACTTGGATTTATTGAATGCCATCCTCTTGGACTCTGCCCATCTGTCCAGGCAGTCGAGATCCTGCTGCAGAGCCCTTCTGCCCTCCAACCAAGGATCTTGGAGGCCTCTTCTAACCTTGTTGACTCTATGATTCTTTGTCCCCCTTTCTCTGCCTTTCCGTTGGTCTGAGGAAAAATAACTAGCACAAATATTCCAGTCTGAGCAGTCTGCAGGTTGGTAACCAGGAAGTGACCACTAGACTGGGCAGCACAGACCACAAAGATGAGCTTTATAAGATCAGAATGCTGTAACTACTCCCTGCTTAATTGCATTTAACATCTCTGCGTTTGGATGATAATTGTTAGTTAGAGTCTCTTTGCATCTTGGATTGACTCTGGGGAGTCCTACCTACCTTAAAGTTCTTTAGAACTTCCTGTGTGTTTTTGGGTTGTGAGTAAGGCTTGGGTGTCAGCATAGGCACAGCCTTGGGGAGGCTTTTGGTGGGAGACGTGCGGCCGGTGGAGCTGCTGGGCGCCAGTTCAGCGGTGGGAATGATGGTGGCTTCAATGGTGGCAGTGAATTTTGGAGCAGGCAGCGACTGTTGCCTTAGATATCTCAGAGGATTTGGGTCTTTCAGTGGGGAATTTGGCTCCACTGAATGGCTTCTTTCCAGAATTTTTGGCATCTGCAAACGCTCGAGGACAGCTTCGCTGATAGTGAATCTTTCAATGTACTGCTGGAGGATGCTCTCAGCCTCCTCCTGTGACTTTGCATTCTTGTATGCCTCGTGAAGCTCCCGCTCTCTTCTCTCTCTGCAAGGGGGACAACACAAGAGAGACCACTGTGTTAGTTAACACTGGAAATCATTCCTCTTTCTTCTGTGTCAACAAGATTCATAGAATGGTTTGGGTTGGTAGAGACCTTAAAGATCATCTGGTCCAAATCTCCCTGCCACAGGTAGGGACACCTTCCACCAGACCAGGTTGCTCAAGGCCTCGTCCAGCCTGGTTTTGAACATCTTCAGGGAGAGGAGATCCATCACTTCCCTGGGCAACCTGTTCCAGTGTCTCACCATCCTCACTGCAAAGAATTTCTTTCCAGTATCTAGTCTAAATCTGCCCTCCTCAAGCTTCAATCCATTTCTCCTCATCCTATCATGACAAGCCCCTTGTAAAAAGCCCCTCCCCTGTTTTCTTGTAGGCCTCTTTCAGGTACTGGAAGGTTGCTGTAAGAAGCCTTCTGTTCTCCAAGCTGAACATTCCCAACTCTTGTAGCCTGCTCTCCCCCTCATAGGGGATCCCTCCCCCCAGACATGGCTGCCCACAGCTGCCTATCTCCCCTGGAGCACACAGCACCCTCAGACATGTCAGTGCACTCCAGCAGGACAACATACTTCTCCTCCACAATCTCTCGGTAGGTTTTGATGCTTTTTCTGCGCTCGTTCGTCCCGTCCCCAGCCAGCAGCCTTTCCATTTTCTTTCTCTCAGCTTCTTTTTTAATTAGATCCTGTGAAGCGCTCCTCCGACGACTCTTCCAGCGAGCCAGGTCCTGCAAGAGAAGGTAGACACCTGAATGAACAATCGCAAAGAGCTAAAAGCTGGCTACAGGAACCAGCTGACCCAGCCAGCTGTCTGCAGTGCTTGTTCCTGGCTGTGGATCAGGCTCCCACCACCTGCAGGCAGCAGTGATTTCTGAAGAGAAAAGGAGATTATGCTGTAAAATGAGGATGTTGCCTGGCAGTTTTCTCCTAACAGCATGATCCCATAGGGATTTCATAGCTCCACTCCTGTATTTGGGTTGTTTAGTCTGGAGAAGAGAAGACTGAGAGGAGGTCTTATTACAGAATCGCAGAATTTTAGAGGTTGGAAGTGACCTCTAGAGACCACAGGATGTTAGGGGTTGGAAGGGACCTCCATAGATTATCGAGCCCTACCTCCCTGCCAAGGCAGGATTCCCTAGGGTAGTGTACAAATGTGTACAAATATCTGAGAGGTGGGTGTCAAGTGGCTGGAGCCAATCTCTTTTTTGGTGGTCATCAACAATAAGCCAAGGAGCAACAGCTACAAAGTGGAACAGAGAAGGTTTCACCTCAACATGAGGAAAAATTTCTTTACAGTGAGGGTGCCAGAGCTCTGGAGCAGGCTGCCCAGAGAGGTTGTGGAGTCTCCTTCTCTGGAGACTTTCCAAACCCACCTGGATGCGTTCCACTGTGACCCACCCTAGGGGATGCTGCCTTGGCAGGGGGGGTGGACTCAATGATCTCTGGAGGTCCCTTCCAACCTCTAAGGTTCTGTGATTTACTTTCTAGGTTTTTAGTGCTGCAGACACATACTAGGTAACTACACCTGGAAATTTACTCTAAATGAGTCAGGAGACTCATTTTCATCTGGGCCAGTATTAGGGACAAAAAAAGCTCAATTCCCCAGGAAGACAAAACAGAAAAAAAATAATGTTTGATGATGAATTTTAATAATCAGATGTGTGGAAGGCAGGAGTTCATTGAAGGAAGGGAGAATGTTTCACCACAAACTACAGCTGCACAGATGGTCTGCCTTGGACCTTGGAGTTGATAGTCCAAATCCTTTCCCATGCTATTAGTCAAATCTACATGCAACCATGGCTGACCAAAACTTTCTTTTTTTTGACAGAAAAATCCAGTGCAGCATCCAAACTTAAATTATTCCTTATAGGCACCCTCAAATATTCTGGACTCAGATCTAAGCAATACAGGTTAGGGACTAAAGTGGCTCACATGTGGTTAGTGTGAGACATGGCAGAACAAGAAGCCTATGGTTTATATTCATAGAATGGTAAGGTTGGAAGTGACCTCAAAGATCATCNTCCTCCCCAGCCTTCCTGTAGGCCCCCTTCAGATACTGAAGGCTACTCTAAGGTCTCCTGGAAGCCTTCTCTTCTCCAGGCTGCAGAGCCCCAACTCTTGTAGCCTGTCCTTATAGCAGATCTGCTCCAGGCCTCTGATCATCTTCACGGCCTTCCTCTGGACCCACTCTAACATTTCAATGTCCTTCAGCTGTGCAGACACATGCTTCTCAAAGCAGTGACCTTACTCTTACTGGAATCTGCCTGCCCAAAATTGTCCAGAAGATGCACTAATTCTGGTTCTTTATGCACTAATTCTGGTTCTTTATGCTTCTGGAAAAAACAGCCTGACACAAAACCAGAGTCACAGCAGAGACCTGTGCACAGGTACCTATGTCTGGCACCCTGCTTGGCTTATGAACTCACAAGTCCTGGAGGGCATGGAGCCAAGATCTCTTTCACTGTAGAAGTACTACAGCAAAGTAGTTTTCTAAGCTGCAAAGTTCCTTTGCAGCCAACTAGCAAAGGAACAAGATCTTGGACATAAAAAATAACCTCTGCAAGAAAAATAACTTGACAGGGAAGTGCAGGAGCACGTTTGTCATTGACAAGATCAGGAGATTGGTGCAGAGATTTTATTTCATTCACTCTAACAGATTCTGGTTTTAATAAAAGCCAGAGGTTCTGCACACACACTCTAATCAAAGGCTATTTCATTAACTCCAAATATTTTAACTGCATTTTTATTGGTAAACAGCAGAAGGTACTGCAAACATAACTTCTTTTATTAAAACCAGGAACAAACCTTGTCACTTTTAATTTGGCTTAAACCCACAAATTATTGACATTACACTCAAGGGAATGCTCATTAAAGTATTTCTTCACATGACCTACATATATCAGTCTATAATCCCCTTCTTGAAGCACAGGCCTTTCATTTTCCTCAGTTACTAATTATTCCCATTGAAGTACCAAAGCATTTTCTTTATTCAGCTACTCCCACTATTGCCTATTGTTTGGAAATTAGTTTTTCATTAGTGAATTTCATAACATAAGCCCTCCTCCTCTTTTTGTAATTAAAAAAAACCCAGACTTGTTTACCTTTTCCAGCTCTAATGCTTTAGAGTAATGATTTAAAAAAAAAAAAAAAAAAAAGGCCATGAAACTGTTAATTGTTGGCAAATTTACAGCATGGGCACATAAAAAGTATCAGACATGAATGTGGTGTCGTTTCCATAAAGTCCTCCTAATGCCATGAACATTCCAGTAAGGGCATTTTTAGAACCTCTTCAGAACTTTCAGTTTAGTGCAGGAGTTGCTGAGAGCCTGAAAAACTTAACACACTTTAGGATTGTCCATCCAGCAGTAAAGAGTTCTCAAACCTCTCCAATGCCTTGGACTCATTCTTACCTCTGCTGGGAATTTACTGCTTCCCACACAGAGATTCCTCAGCTTAAATCCTTCACTGTTCTACTACAAAAAGTTATTTCTTACTTTTCTTCTCTGGAACTTTCACAGAATCACAAGAGGAATGCTTCCAGGTAGGTTATGAAATGCTCCAGAGAAGGAGACTCCACAACCTCTCTGGGCAGCCTGCTCCAGGGCTCTGGCACCCTCACTGCAAAGAAATTTCTCCTCATGTTGAGTTGAAATCTTCTATGTTCCAGTTTGTAGTTGTTGTTCCTTGGCTTCTCGCTGCTGAAGAGCAAAAAGAGATTGGCCCCAGCCACTTGACACCCAACCCTCAGATATTTATAGACATGGATGAGATCCCCTCTCAGCCTTCTCTTCTCCAGACTAAACAGCCCCAGGGCTTTCAGTCTCTGTAGGGAAGATGCTCAAGTCTCCAAATCACCCTCGTGGCTCTCTGCTGGACTCTTTCCAGCAGGTCCCTGTCTCTCCTGAACTGGGGAGCCCAAAATTTGACACAGTATTCCAAGTGTGGTCTCACTAGGGCAGAGTAGAGGGGGAGAAGATCCTCCCTAGACCTTGAATTTTCTACCAAAAACCAACTTGAGATGTTCCATAGTACCTGTCCTTTAACAGGAAATTACTGTCCTAGCTGCTTGAAGAGAACTGAGGGTTTTGTTGGATTTTTTGTAGTTGTTGTTGTTTTGATTTTGGTTTTGTTTGTTTTTTATTAAATAATTATGCCCCAAAATCTCTCATTTAAAATCAGTCTTCAAGAATGAACAGGACAGATACTAAAACTCTCAGTATTAACTTGCAACTGCAAATTATGCTTTCCTGGTCCTGTTGATTTGCTGAAGGTAGTGCCAAATGCCAGGACAGCTTAAAAACAAACATTGAGGAAAGAGGGTTTGGAAAGGACTTGGAACCCAAGCAGGGTGTAGCTAGTTTGAAGAGTAATTTAATTGCTTCCACAAGATGGAAAATATTTTCATTTTCTCTATCTATGTAAATCCATTAAAGCCAAGTCCAACCTACTTATTTACTGTCCTACTTAGTCTTATATTTTGTCACTTTGGGCAATTGCTAATTATAAAAGCTAGAGAAATCAGCAATTAGAAGCTGTTCTGCTTACATTTTTTCCCTAATCATAGTTTAATTGCTTTATTTTTAAAGCAAAGCAGAGAGTGCACAGGCAGAAGCACCAGAAGACCTATTCTGTAATTTCACATCAAGTGATGAACTTTTGAGCTCTTAGCAACAACTCAAGTGAAAAAGAAAGAAAGAAAGGGAAAAAAGCTCCTGATTTCCCAAGAGCAGCTACAGGTTGGGTGGTGAATGGTTGGAGAGCAGCCCTGAGGAAAAGGACCTTGGAGTCTGGGTTGATGAAAAGCTCAACATGAGCCTGCAGTGTGAGTGCAGCCCAGACAGCAACTGAGTCCTAGGCTGCATCAAGAGCAGTGTGGGCAGCAGGGNGGGGCCTACAGGAAGGCTGGGGAGGGACTATTGACAAGGTCTTGCAATGCCAGGACAAGAGGCAATGGGTTTGAACCGGCAGAGGGGAGATTTAGACTGGATGTTAGGAGGAAGTTGTTTGCAGTGAGGGTGGTGAGACACTGGCACAGGTTGCCCAGGGATGTTGTGTCTGCTCCCTGCCTGGTGGTGTTCAAGACCAGGTTGGATGAGGCCTTGAGTGAGCTGTACTAGTGGGAGGTGTCCCTGCCTATGGCAGAGGGTTGGAACTAGATGATCCTTGAGGTCCCTTCCAACCTTACCATTCTATGATTCTATGATTATTTTAGCGAAACAGGTAATGAATTTAATGCAGGCTGCAATTTTTTTGCCCAGCCTCATGGCCTCGATGGCAGGCCTGCAGACAATGTTGGACACTCACATCTTGCCATCTGGTCTCATCCTCTTTCAGCTGGTTGTGTACGTTCTGTAGTTTCTCATGGCGAGCTTTGCTGTGGGGCTGAGTCACAGCTTCTTCTTCGCACCTCATGTCAAACATGCTCACGCTCCTAAACAAGGAGGGAAAGAGTAAGTGCAGTGTTACTTAGGGGCTTATACTCCTTCAGCTTGTTAGGGCTAAAGCCACATGAGGGTGCTACAGCAGAGTCAGATGCCTGCACCGTTAGGAAGCTCCCCAAAGCAGCAGTCCCCTAGAAGGGTCAGTTAGCATCCCCAAGGCTTCCACATTCACGCATGTATACTCCTCAACTTTCTCTTGTTTTTAATCAGCTGATTCCAACTTTGCCTCTTACTGAGAAGCATTGCTGACATCATCCATCCACCAATAGCTCTTATCAAAGTCATTGTCTTTAGAGCAGATTTCAGAACGTTTTGCTTTGCAAAGATTTGTTTCCCAGCAGCTTTTCAAGACCCCTCCAATGAACACTGCGGACAGAAGTTTTCACTTCAGCATCAAACAAGAGAGGCTTGAGAAGTATATTAGAGGCAGCATGGTTGGCTAAATGTTTTTTGCTACAAACCCAAGGAGAAATACAAACCCCAGGACATTACACATAGCACAAACAGCATGATACTTCCTCCTCTCCCCTCCCTACTTCAAACAAACTCAATGCTATCAGCACCACCTTATCAATACAGCTAACTTAACAAGGAAAAGTTGACATTGAGGACAAAATAGTTTCTTTCTACATGTTCTATTTCTGTCCCTGACCTTTGAAGAGTTAAAGGGAGGAAAAAAAAAGGTCATGGTTTGGTATTAAGCATCCATTCATATTACATCAAGATCTTCACATGAAGATAATGCACTGACTACTACCTATTCTTAGTAAAATATGACCTCAGTTGTGCCATTAAAAGCAAAACAAGCAAGGAAAAGCCTCAAATAGCAAAGCCATGCAGCTCCACATGAAGTGATTTCACAGCAGTCTTCAAATGATCATCTGTAGCTTGAGGTGAGCCAATCAGCCAGCTAGCAGGAGAAGCATCCAAGGAAGACAAAACTGTAGGCAGCCAGGTCCACAGGAGTAGAAGTGAATAGACATGGAGAGCTGTGCATAGATACACTTAGCCATTGTTTGTATTCAGCAAAGACCGGAGGGAACCACTCTCGAGGGAAAACTGAAAGGTTTGGGGAGTGGATGGAGAAAGGTATGCACAGATCTCATCCTGTTAGTTGGTATTCACTCAGAAATGAAGACCAGAATACACATCCTACTGCCTTTAAGCACAAGCAGTGAGGTTAGCATATTGCTGTGCTTCATCCCTTAAGAGTGCTGAGGGGTACACTGCTTTGGGGTTCTCTGTGGGTAGGTGGAAGGGTTGCACTGCTCAGGATTGGAGCACTTCTAAATAATGGAACCTAAAGAGATGGCAAAGTTTTGTTCTCTAAAACTACAGGTTTGTCACCTACTAAGAAACATTAAAGTGTCAGTCATATTATGCAGACTGGCGAGGTAAGTTGGGGAATGCATAACTTCTAATGAAGATTGAGAGTTTTTGAAACTCACACTAAGGAAAGCTTTTAGGTGTTAAGTCTCTGCCACCCTGTGCTTACTGAGTCAAATTCCTCGTGAGGCTCTCTTCTTAGAATCAAAAAGGTTGGAAAAGACCTCTAAGATCATCAAATCCAACCGTTAACCCAACACCACTATGGCCACTAAACCATGTCCAGAAGTGCCATATNGAGGTCCCTTCCAACCTTACCATTCTAAAAAAAAAAAATCTAAAAAAAAAAATCTAAAAAACTTCTTTTCATGAGAACACATTAGAAATCCCAATGCAAGGCATTTATTACTTGGCTGCATTACCACTTTAGAGGCATTGCTAAGACTTAAGAAACCCCAACAGCACATAAAAAGTGACAGGCTGTCTGGGTAAGGAATCAGAATCTAGTAAAGAAATAGTCAAAAATCTCTCCTTACTATTATCTGCTTCTCAGGCTTAAAGCCTAAGCTTACACTGGCGTGTCATGCTGCCACCAGAACTCAGCCTCATCTCTTCAGCAGACAGGAACAGGGCTGGTCAGCAGCAATGCACCAAGTATTGACTCTTCTGGACTTTGAGACAGAGCAGGGCTAATGACAGTATCTAACATTCTCTAACCAACAAAGAGAATGTTTTCAGTCTAATAAAAGAGTTTCCAGTTCTGCTGCTGGAATAAACAGCATCTAATCTAAGACTGAATTCAAGTTACAGTTTTCAAAGGAGACTGGAAAAAGCATTTTGGAAGCATTTTAAAGCGTCAGCTCAATTTGTTTTTCCCTGCTTGAGAGCCAAATTTTATAAAATTCTTCACAAGTACTTTGTCTTCAGAAGGAGATAGGAAATTTTACATTTGCAAGAACTTAAAAGACAGTTTAGGAAAACTGTTGCTCTGTAAACTGTGGTACATCTGGAAAGGATGACAGTGAAGCTTGAACATTTATTGTTCTGCCTTTTAGACCAAAACCAGAATCAATGTGGAATAAACATTCATCTTCGCTGCTCTCGCACTATCCAACCAAACCCACTGCCATGCCTCTTTGAAAGCATCACTGTGTACCTCCTCTCACATTTGCATTTAATACAGACATGCAAAAATGTGGGAAAACAAATGAAAAAGTCAATCAGGCAGGCTTCTGTAATGGCAGGAAACTCCCCATTATTAAACACAATACTCTTTGTATCTCATTTATCTTCATTCGATTTAACAGATTTCTTCTGCTTGTAAATGACCTCATTTACTCTGCAGTCAGAGGGCACAGACTTTGCTCAGCATTAAAGTACTGCAGGTCTTGTAAAGAATATTCAGTCTATGATTGTAGCCTTTATCATTAGAGGAAAGGGTGAAAAATTTATCTACGAGTCTCTGCATATATTTCATTAAAAACCCATCCACGCTGTTTCTGTTTAGTGGTTTAATCTGGAGGATTAAACAAGAGGAAGATACTAAGGACACTATTAGGTGGGTAGTTCCCAACTATTTAGTTGCTTCTAAATGCCTGTGCTTTGTAGGAAGAGCTAATACTTTGTCACAGAGTCTTCTGAATCACACTGCACACTATTCTGAACTACTGTTTACAAGCACATACACTCCCCATTAAAATGCTTGAGTGCAATAAATGTCACAGCCTTACTACTTCTGTCAAAAGTAAAGCATTGAGGTGAAGAGTTTAAAAAAATGAAGTTTAGTTCAGCATTAAATGAAACACAACCTAAAAGGGATTTAAGAGACAGTGTTTCAAAGACAATAAAGGAACAGCTGGCAATGTGTTTTACTGGTAATTAATCTGAATAGCACAACAGGTTTTATTTAACTCGGGGATTTCTTTTTTTCTTCCTGTATAGGTCACACTTCATTTTTTTTTTTCCCTCAACACCCAGCTCAGATTCAGCTCATTTTCTTTACCTGTAGCTGATTAGAGGCAATGGAAATTCAGAAGAAAAAGAAAAGAAAAAGGGAGGGGGGTAAGGTAAAAAACAACAGGAAACAATACTGTAAGCAACAGGTGAACATTAATGTTTATGGGGTTTTATATAAAAAAATTATTTTCAGCTGCAATGTAAAGCCATGTTGCATTCCATTTTTCAGTGACTGCCTGAAAAATTTATCTGCTGGAACACTGCAAAACAAGAATGAGGCACCAACTGCATTTTAAATTAGTAAGAAGAAGGGGGGAAAGCATGCAGTGTAAGTTGTTTAAAACAGAATCTTGTGAACACAAGACAACTTACTCTGCGTCATCAGACACAGCAGTTCTGGGGCCGAATCTACAAGACCAAATATAAGATTAGAGTGTTGGTAAAGACATTAAGTAGCAATTGCAACTGGACTTAAACACAGCCTGGGTGACTTTCACTTGAACATCCACCCTGTGCAGCCAACCAAAGAAAGAATCACACTGTTCTGGGATCAGGTATTCAGCAAACGAGACTTACCGAATCGTATGGAGGTCAAACTACGTAAAAGAACATCACCCAGCCCTCCCAGATCCCATACCAATGACCCCACAATAACAATCTCCTGAAGTCTACCTAAAATGGGTGTAGAAAATAGTTATTGCAAATGGACAATACATAAACATTCACGTTTGGGGCCACGCATGCGGTGAAGGGAGACAAAGCTTAACAGTTACATTCCGCAGCAGTGCTCAGAATAACCATTACTGAAGCATGGAAGAGTCAGATATTAGAGGTAGAAAAGTGAGTCACAGGATCTCCTTTCTTGCTGTTGGTTGCTTTTTTTTTTTTTTTTGAGGGGTGTGAGTAACTGGAAGGAGGTAGTGGTAACACACAAGTCAGAGTCATTCACTAACGGTGTCGTTTAGAGCCATGCAAACCATGTGTTTGTTGTTCTGTGATAAATCCCAGGTACATCAAGTACAAAAACTCAGCACTGCAGCATTTTACAGCTACCAAGAAGCAAGACACACATCTCTAGAAAAGTAAAGTCCAGTTGAGTCTCTGCTACTCATAAACCTTCCTTTTGTGTGCCATTCAACATACACACTGCAATCCAGTATTTCCTTTCAATTAGCTTTCTTTTGGTATGCCATTCAACATACACACTGCAATCCAGTATTTCCTTTCAGTTAGCTTTCCTTTTGTATGCCATTCAACATACACACTGCAATCCAGTATTTCCTTTCAGTTAGCTTTCCTTTTGTATGCCATTCAACATACACACTGCAATCCAGTATTTCCTTTCAATTAGTTTTCCTTTTGTGTGCCATTCAACATACACACTGCAATCCAGTATTTCCTTTCAATTAGCTTTCTTTTGTGTGCCATTCAACATAAACACTGCAATCCAGTGTTTCCTTTCAGTTAGCTTTCCTTTTGTATGCAATTCAACATACACACTGCAATCCAGTATTTCCTTTCAGTTAGCTTTCCTTTTGTATGCCATTCAACATACACACTGTGATCCAGTATTTCCTTTCAATTAGCTTTCATTTCAAAAGGAAATGCATTACAACCACCACTGTGTTGGGTTTCTAGAAGGTGCATTACCGACACATGGTGATTTTTAGTGGGGACTGAAAACACACCAGGCAAGGCACAATCTGAAGTGTGCACACAGGGGTGGACAAGCTGCGTGATTCACACCACAGAGCTCACGTTTGCAGATGCGCATCCTTGGATGACAACGTTTCCATTTTGTTTTCCTCAGGAATCTCCTGAAGCTTAGATGTTTGATCAAGGTGGACTTCACTGAGGCTGCCTTCACCCACTTGGGCAGTACAAACAGTCTCATCTTGTCCTGCAGGAGGGAGATTGTGTTTTTCCTGCTCTTGCTGCTCTTCTTGTGGAGGTTGCGTTACAGGTTTTCCAGAGCTATTAATGTACGCTCGTGGACATTTTTCAGGCCTGAGTGAGCCAAAGGCAGCAGTGTAAAGATGTATTAAGCAACATTTGAAAAATTCCACATACTCAATAAAAAGCATCACTCTAAGTTAACAACTCCAAACCCCCCAATCCCAAATATCTGAGAGGCGTCCAGCTAAGTGAGGTAGGTGCACAAAATATCATTTGAGAGTCAAGTGCTCATACTTTCATTCCTCTCATTCAGAAACACAGACTGTCACAGAATCATAGAATGGTAAGGTTGGAAGGGACCTCAAAGATCATCTAGTTCCAACCCCCTGCCACAGGCAGGGACACCTCCCACTAGTCACGCAAAGCCTCATCCAATCTGGCCTTGAACACCTCCAGGGAGGGAGCAGTCCTGGGCAGTACCTAAGATTAAGGTATTAGGTAGTTATTCTAACTAAGCTATTCAACTTAAGGTCTTCTCAACAGCAAAGCACTGCTCAATTCTACAGCAGATGACAACCCTGCCTCTCCTGGTTAAGCTGTATGCTAGTCTCCATTGCAGTATGTGCAGGCACATGCATATCCTTCTCCTCACGGACTTTGAAGACAATGATGAATAAGAACTTTTCCATTCCCACCTGCAGATGGCTCAAGCAGTCAATAGCATTTGAAGGCTTAAACCACCAACTATCCTCACACGGCTTCCAGTATGGAATCATAGAATGCTAAGGCTGGAAGGGATCTCAAAGATCATCTAGTTCCAACCCCCTGCCATAGGCAGGGACACCTCCCATTAGTCAAGCAAAGCCTCCTCCAACCTGGCCTTGAACACCTCCAGGCAGGGAGCAGCCACATCCTCCCTGGGCAACTTGTGCCAGTGCCTCACCACCCACACTGCAAATGAACTTCCTCCTAACATCCAGTTTCAATCTCCCCTCTGCCAGTTCAAACCCATTGCTCCTTGTCCTGTCGTTGCAAGACCTTGTTAATAATCCCTCCCCAGCCTTCCTGTAGGCCCCCTTCAGATACTGGAAGGCCACTCCAAGGTCTCCTGGAAGCCTTCTCTTCTCCAGGCTGTAGAGTCCCAACTCTCTCAGCCTGTCCTCATAGCAGAGTTGAATTTTGTATGCTTGTATCTGAACAAAGTGCTTAGAAAGACACCAAGCATTATCAGAACAGAACTCAGGATCCCTGGATTTCCTGTTTGGAAGTCACTGGCATCAGTTAGCATCTACTCTACCATGTTCAGCACCTCTATGGCTAGCTGGAAACATTAGTAATGATTAGCTCAGATGTAGCCAGAAACCTCTACAAACATGATGCAATCTTATATTATATATTCAATTTGACACGCTGTTAGAATTTCCCATCTGGTAGAATTCTGCTCTGGTTCTTTACAGTACTCTACCAAAAGTGCCAGAAACACTGCATTGCCACTTTCTGAGCAGAAAGAACTGGCATAGAATTGAGGGCAAGCATGGAAGAAACTGCTTCTGGGTCAACAACAACTCTTCTAGATCAAGAGATCTTGATAAACAACAGCCCACAGGGCCAGCAACAAGGGAAAGAGAGAACTGCAACTGTCTTACCTCGCAGTTTTCTTCTCAAGTTGTCTAGCTGTGCCCTCTTTGTTCTGCTGCTGCTTTGAAAATGGCATGGGAAGGAACTGCTTAACACTGGGCCCAGGGTGTTTTAGAAAAGCTCCAGTTCTTCTGGCCAACATGTCATCTCTTTGTGGGTCTGGAAATTTCACTTTGTTTTCTGTGCCACCACTCTGCAGCTGAGAGATTTCAAGCTGTTCTTGGCTCCCTTCTCGTGTGACAGTACTGCTCAGAGAGACAAGTGACACCAGTCCATGACACCATGCTCACTTGTGCAGCCTGGAGGCAAGTGGCTGCCCAGGCGACGTGGGGGTACTGTTACTCAAACCACAGCTGCGGAGCGATGGACAACTACGCATCTTTAGCACAGGGAGCGAGAGGCAGAGGAAACTACACCACACTAATGTAGTTGATTTGTTAGAAGTTGGGGATTGCATCAAAAGGAATTATTTGCTTGGAAGCTGACATAAAAGTCTGGAAAAGCACCACGGATTGCAAAAGAAATCCCCCCAAAAGATGAAAGGCTGTTTTCATGCTGAACAGCAATTAACGACCGGAGTACTTAAATATTGTGAAAGAAAACAGATTGGTTTATGTTCATTGGATACATTCTTGTAAGTCACTTCATAAAACAGAACACATGCCATGAAGAATGAGCACAGCACATCTTTAAAGGCTGTGTGAAGAATGGAACAACATAGCTAACACCACACACAAACCAGGCATGAAGCTCAGAGGGATCTGTTTCTGTTCTCTGACCTTTCTGCTTCCCGTGGAGCCTTCGAGTCCTTCTCACCAGCTACTGCCTCCCCTTGCCGCTGCTGCAGCGGATGAGGAGCCACTGCCAGAGGATGACAGTGCATGGGAACGGGGCTAGTTGTACGCCTCTGAAAAGTTCCCATCCTTCTAACCAACATATCATCTCTTTCAACATCTGGCACATTCCCACCACATTCCTCCTTGGTACTTTCTTGCTGCTCGTCCAAAGCGCACGAGGGTTTCTCAGAGATGCTGCCGAAAGCTGGGACAGGTGATGGCATTCTCCTGCAAGAGTCACCTTCCCCTGACTCGGATACCTCACTAGCAAGGAGACTGAGAGGTGGGTGACATACACAAAACATTCTCAGGTCAAAGGAAAGGTCAGAAGAGGAGTCCTCCAACTTTGCAGACACAAACATAAACGAATGAATTGTTTGCTAAAAGCATTCATGAATAATTCTCGCTGCAGCCACCGAGTAAGCAATTAAGAGAGAAGCCAAAGAAAGGTAAGCTCTGTTAATATGCTAACTTCCAAGAGCTGGAATCCCCCTCCAGATAAATGCCAGAAACATGGAGCACCAATACACCCTGGTTTCAGTATTGCATCTTCAAAAAAGAAAGCAAATCTGTTAGGTTTGAAGAAAGCTTTTTGGGCTTTGAACATCACTAAGGCCAGCAAAGCTGAACGACAAATTCCTAATGTGCTAAAAGCAGGTAGAGCAAAGCTGCTGGAATTCAGGAAGCAGAAAAAGCTGGAATGACAGCTTAGCCTGTGAGATACCAGTGATTTCACTGCCTGACAGAAATTTTGAGGCAAGTTCTCAGAAAACCTTTGCACAGCACTTTTTGGCACAACCCAAAACATGTTAAGATACTGTGAGGGTGTCGGATGACTTCCAAACGAAGCCATGCACGTATACAGGTCTGTGATGCAGTCCACCTCCATGCAGATCAGCATCTGGCAAGAACAGGTCTTATTTCCAGCTCAGCAGTGCTTTCTAAGCCACACTAAATACCTGGACTCATTCTGTGGCTTAGATACTTCATCGCTGCGTTCAGCAAGCTCAAGACTGTCGGCAGTGGTTGAAGGAGAGCTTTCAACACCAGAGTGACCCTCCACATCATCTTTCTTCATTTCCTGTTCTGCTCCCCTCTTGGATGAAGCTCTGCCAATAACAAGCTTGTCCCATTTCTGTTGATCAATCTCAGTTACTGGCCCAAAGTGCACAAACTTCTGCTTGGGGCTACCAGCCTTTTTGTTTGCTCTGGCTTTGCGGACAGCAAAATCATCCTGGGCTGCAGCTTTCACCGTGATTTCAGCCGGTGGCACAGTGGCATTGGGGCATTTGAAATCTTCTTCACTAGTCAGAATGAGGAATAGAAGAATTTCCCCCAGCGTAAGACCCCAGAATAAAGCAGATTAAATGCTCCTAAGGTTCTGAAGGGGGTTATTTGAAAAGTTGAGGACATGTGCAGTAACAGCTGTGGCACACTGAGGAGGCAATGACAGATAAAATCCAAAGATATCACAGACCCGCTGGGGAAGGTCTGGGAGCATATCCATGAGGGGTCCTCCCCAGGGAAAGGAATGTAGCATACAGCCCATTCCAGGCTCAGTTCTTCACCCTAACAAAGTCACAGCTCCCTTGTCTGCCCACGCAGACCTGGGCTGTATGCTATGCAGGACTGCATGGCACCAGTGCACCCAACTTGTCATGGGGGAGCTGCAGTGGCATCATGAGAGCACCAGCAAGGGAAGGTCACTTATTCTAAACCAAAGGGAATGAATCTTGATTTTAATAAATCGCCTCAAAAGTAATGGAAAGACTAGTAAAACCTTTTGAGATGAGGGGCTGATTGAGTTTTGATAGTTTGTATTGTAAGTGAAATGACATGCAGTAAGCACACCATTAGAAGAATGCCTGCACAGATGGCCACCTGCAGTCAGAAAATTGCATGCACCTGAACAGGAAGATTAGGAGCTGTTATCCTTTCCTACTGGGGTCACAAATCATCTGCATATGTTATACCCCATCTCCACGGGGAAAGAGAGTAACTGCTTCAAACTGGCTCCTTCTGCACAGTTTTAGTTAACACTAAGAGCACATCTACACCATACAAGGCAGCTCCTGAAATCCCTGTTGCAGTGACAAACACTGCTGTTGTATTTACTCAGCACTGGACTACAATGCCATGCAGATGTATTAGCTCAGGTCCCAAAAGCAGGATAACCACATAACTGCAGAGATGCTGATCTTCAGGTAATCCCCCTAAGGTATAATGCCCCACGTCCCAGAGACAGCTTGGTTAGTAGCAACATAGTGCTCCTGAGTCAGTAGTGCCACCTGGATCTTTGTGCTGCTCAACTGCAAGCAGCTTCAAAGCAGACTGAGCCACAAGACAGGAGGGACCTTTCTTATATGATATTAAGAGTGTCCTCTGGAGAAGAGACTGCAAAACTACTCTGGTCCATTTTTACTTCATGATAATTAGCATCCCTGCACAGAGTTTTGACTCCTGAAAACTGAAACCGGTAAGGACTGGTTGTCATCAAGGCATTCTTCAAGCTTAAAACCAAGAGCACACACAGCTGATTGTGACAAACTGAACATGCTTCCCAGGGTGACAGTCCTGTTCACAGGTAGAAACCATACCTGGGCTCCCCTGACAGTTTCAATCTTCTCCAGGTCTCCAGATCTGCTTCTGTAATACAGGCACTCACAAAAGGCACATCTTCTCGTGGCTGAGGAAGGGTGCTCTGAGATTTCCTTTTAGCCAAGTCATCTCTCTCAGCATCAGGCCCTTTCAGCTGCTGTTCCTCCTCTGACTCAGTCTTCTCAGTTTGCAGAAGTGGGTCCTCTTTGCTTGTCACTATTTCCCTTGCTGGTGCCATGTGCACATATCTTCTTCTAATTCAATGCACATTCCGGTTCAGCAAGAAAAGGTATTTTGAGGGAGCAATGATAGATTGGTGTAAACAGAAGAGGTTCAGAGCACAAGAAGATAAAACTGATTTTACAAGATTAGATTTACATTAATTTTAGGAAGTAAACATTCACTGAATCATTTGAAATTGAAATCTCTCATCTATGCTACCCTGCTCAGGCACTACTGAGGCCACTTCTTCACATGATTCAAATCCCTAGCTCAAGCAAGAAAAATCTTTAAGCTATTACTGTATTGAGCATTTCTGCAATAGGTTTTCTCTTAAATAGTCACAAATATCTTATTTTCATACTATTAGCAAAAGTGAATTCAAGTTTTGCTTGCAAACATACTGTGGAATTTCTTTGATCTTGAAGAGTCGTGCCAATAACATTAGAAATTAAAATTTGGTTACGTGCTCCTTCAGATGCCCTGCCAAACTAGTAATTAGAAAATGTTAATATAATCAAATTACCAGGAGTTGAAAGGCACATCTTGCACTGCTGAAAAAAAGCTACTGAAAATTAAGAGCAGTTTTCCCACTGCATCAGTTATCACAGTCAAAATCCACAGTAAGGTGAACAGAGTGGTCTTAGCTAGGATCACTTCTCTTTGCACAAGTAAAGCAAATATAATTACTCCCTGGAGAAGACCTGTGCCTAGCAAATACTTGTGTTCAGCAACTCCTTAAAGTCTGTATTCACTGAACTGAAGACAGGAGAGATTTTTCTAGGCTGTAATCTTGTAAGCTCCTGCTCCATTTCCACAAGCAGTGCTGTATGAGAGGCATTAGGACTCCATACAACATAGAATCACAGAACTGTCAGGATTGGAAGGGATGCTGAAGATCATCCAGTTCCAACTGCCCTGCCACAGGCAGAGACACCTCACACTAGACCACACAATTCAGGGCAGCATAGAAATTAGGTGCCTTAAATTAGAATCACAGAATGGTAAGGTTGGAAGGGACCTCAAGGATCATCTAGTTCCAACCCCCTGCCATAGGCAGGGACACCTCCTACTAGTACAGGTAACTTATCTGAGTCCATGCAGGGTATTAAAAGAGCATTAGATGGAAAAAAACCCAAACCAAACCAAACCCACCACCCAAACAACAAAGCATTACAAAATGTGCATTGAAAATGCTTAGCAAAAGAAGCAAAACATAACTTCTAAGTTTGTTCTCTACTGTTGTGGACTTTATACTCCACGAATCATTCCCCAGCACACATGAGTTGTCTCATGGTCTTAGATAAGAGAAGTCTCCAGCTTTTAATGTTATTTACACTCACAGTATCACCAAGGTTGGAAGAGACCTTAAAGATCATCAAGTCCAGCCCATTACCACAGACCTCAAGACCAGACCATGGCACCAAGTGCCACGTCCAAACCCACCACCACCTCCCTGGGCAGCCCATTCCAGCAGTCAATGACTCTCTCAGGCAAGAACTTTCTCCTCACCTCCAGCCTAAACTTCCCCTGGCACAGCTTGAGACTGTGTCCTCTTGTTCTGGTGCTGCTTGCCTGAGAGAAGAAAGCAACCTCCTCCTGGCTACAACCACCCTTCAGGTAGTTGTAGACAGCAAGAAGGTCTCCCCTGAGCCTCCTCTTCTGCAGGCTAACCAATCCCAGCTCCCTCAGCCTCTCTCCATAGGGCTGTGCTCGAGGTCTCTCCCCAGCCTCGTTGCCCTTCTCTGGACACACTCAAGCACCTCAATGTCCTTCTTCAATTGAGGGGCCCAGAACTGGACACAGGACTCAAGGTGTGGCCTAAGCAGTGCAGAGTCCAGGGGGAGAATGACCTCCCTGCTCCTGCTGGCCACACTATTGCTGATGCAGGCCAGGATGCCATTGGCCCTCTTGGCCACCTGGGTACACTGCTGGCTCATGTTTAGGCAGGTGTCAATCAGTACCCCCAGATCCCTTTCTGTTTGGCTGTTCTCCAGCCACTTTCACCCCAGTCACAGGTCCTGGTCCTGATACTCTTAACAAAAAAATTACAGTTGGTAATCTACATCTGGAGGGCTTTGTTTGTTTTATAGTGAAGCATTTGCATTTACTTTACCCTGTAAGTTTTTTTTTCCTGTAGCCAAGCCAGCTTTAGCTCTTTCTCCACAGCAATAAACCATGCAAAAGGAAGCATTACAACAGGGGAAAAAAAAAAAACAAAAACCAAACCCATGAATGCACACCTTGCATGTTCCTGCTTTTCCGTCTGCAATGGCTTTTTAACATCTTCCAGTTTACCTTTATTTGTATAAGGTCCAATTAAAAAGGAGTTAAAAGGAACTGTGTGCTTGGGTTGATTCATTCTGGCTCTGCGAGTGGCAAAGTCATCCTTTTCTAAATCAGGAACTCTGCTGGCTGCTTCATCTTCTGAACCAGAATCCTTCCCTTGAGAGGATGCCATGAAGGGATTGTCCTTGCGAAGGATGATGTCTGGGGTGCTTCCGCTGCCTTCGCATGTTGGCTTTTGACTGGCACTGAACAAAATTAAATAAAGCTCTTCATGCAGTAGGGAAGGAGAGGCCAAAGGCCAGCACTCATCTTCAGGTCATAAAATGCACTCAGTTAATCAAATATGCTCCAGTGGTCCACGAATTGGAACCACAAATACATGGTTAGATTGGGTAAAACCTTGCTAACGAACAAGTCTTAGTATGCACAAGTAACAAACACACAAGAACATGACACAGAAAACAAGTTGGACCTTTACTTATTTTAGCTATACTTAAGAAGAACCAGTAAGAACTAGTTTAATGTGCTAGATGGTTTTAGTACTCTAAATGGTAGCATGAAACTTCTTGAACACTTCAAAGAAAGAATCATAGAATGGTGAGGTTGGAAGGGACCTCAAGGATCATCTAGTTCCAACCCCCTGCCATAGGCAGGGACACCTCCCACTAGTACAGGTCACTCAAGGCCTCGTCCATCCTGGCCTTGAACACCTGCAGGGAGGGAGCAGCCACAACCTCCATGGGCAACCTGTGCCAGTGCCTCACCACCCTCACTGCAAAGAACTTCCTCCTAACATCCAGTCTAAATCTCCCCTCTGCCAGTTTAAACCCATTGCCCCTTGTCCTGGCATTGCAAGACCTTGTCAATAGTCCCTCCCCAGCCTTCCTGTAGGCCCCCTTCAGATACTGGAAGGCTACTATCAGGTCCCCTCAAAGCCTTCTCTTCTCCAGGCTGAAGAGCCCCAACTCTCTCACCCTGCCCTCATAGCAGTGCTGCTGCAGACCTTTGATCATCTTTGTGGCCCTCCTCTGGACCTGCCCCAACAGTTCCATGTCCTTCCTGTGCTGGGGGCTCCAGAACTGTACACAGTAGGCAATAAGAGGCTCCTCTTATTGCATTTCAGAACAACAAAAGGCTTCTGCATGCTTATGCGCTGTTAAGAGTTCATGTCCCTTTTGCAATGAACATGCCAAAAAGATTTGCTCACATTTCTCTCTTACATTCTCCTCTCCATTTATTACAACACACTTAAATCTTCTAAGAAAGGTCCACGAATCTGATCTTTACCTTGCAGAAGCAACAGCGTAAGTAAGAGACGGATGCAGACAATAAGCAAGCAAGGAGGATCACACATCAACAAAACAAAGTGCTACAGAGAGACAACACACTCCTTTGGGAAGGGGGAATGCTTTTTGGCATGCATTTGTGTAGTATCTAGCACAGTGTAGTCCTTTCCTAGAACATGCTACAGAAATGGAGATCAGTGCTTAGATTCCAAGCAAAAAAATACACTTGCATACAAGTTCAGATCCTTTCTTTGTTGGACCCAGAAAGGTCCCCTATTGAGTTTCAGCTTCAGAAACAATTAGGTGCCTTGTAGAACTCAAAAGTCACAGTGAGTGTTCTCCAGAGGTCACTGTGTCAAGAGGAAAGAGTAGCTTTAAACAACTCCAGAGGAAGTGAAACACAACTAACAACCTCAGGTTAAAAAAAAAAAAAAAAAAAAAAGAAAAAAAAAAAAAAAAAAGGATATAGAAACAAGAAGGATTGAGAATTGCTCAGTGCCCTTAGTGTACAGCAATTTGATGTCAAAAAGAGAGAACAAAATGGAAAGGTTCAAAGAACAAGGAATGAGATGAGATTAAATGCTCCCCTATATCTTTAAGTGTCACTACTAAATTCTTGCCTTCTCACTCACTATTCTTCCACTTTACATATACAAATGATTTTCCTTTTAGACTTCTGACCTCAGTGCCTTTTCTGCTGTGTCTTCCTACAAGCCCCAGGAGCAGGCCCCTACTTCATAGTAAAGTTTGGGCTACAAAGTTCTTCTCTTTCACCCTCATCTGGGGCTGAATGCCAGTAGCTCCTCCTTCCCTCAGTTGCCAAATTCCATGAGTTGCTTCCATGGAGAGTAAGGAAAATGGCTTTTTATTTCTCCTCCCTTCTCTTTCAGCCTTGTCAGGACAACAGATTGTCCCAAGAAAAGAGGAAACCCGATCTCCTGCCAAAGAACTACATATTTGATCACATGTGCTTCTCTTGTGGAGATCAAGGCAGGAGATCAAGCAGAGGGTTGGCTTATGGACTCTCAATATGGTGAGTATCATCCAAATGCAAATAGCACTCTGTCGTGCACTGCACTGCTGAACACAAGCTATTACTGTATCTTACTACTACTACTATAGTTCTATCATTAATGCCACAGCCTTGGACTCAGAACAGGATGATGCTATCAGTAACCTATCAGTTTATGGATTGCTGACTGACTAGCACACAAAAATTTGTCAGGGTTGGAAGAGATCCCAAGGACCATCTAGTTCCATCCTCCCTGCCATGGGCAGGCACATTATTCACAGTTGTCCAGAGCCACATCCAGCCTGGCCTTAAAAATTTCCAGGTACTGGGCTTTCACCACCTCTTTGGGTAACCTGTTACAGTTCCTTCAGACTAACTGAGTCTGAGGAACTAACTAATGACAGATAGTATGTGGATTTAAGTGGTACCCCGAACCCACATAGAACCAAACATTCTGCACACCAAACTCTCTGCAGTTCTGGAGCCCTCAGCACAGGAAGGACATGGAAGTGTTGGAGTGGGTCCAGAGGAGGCCACAAGGATGCTCAGAGGGCTGCAGCAGCTCTGCTGTGAGGACAGGTTGAGAGAGTTGGAACTCTGCAGCCTGGAGAAGAGAAGGCTTCGAGGGGACCTGATAGTAGCCTTCCAGTATCTGAAGGGGGCTACAGGAAGGCTGGGGAGGGACTATTGACAAGGTCTTGCAACGACAGGACAAGGGGCAATGGGTTTAAACTGGCAGAGGGAAGATTTAGACTGGATGTTAGGAGGGAGTTCTTTGCAGTGAGGGTGGTGAGACACTAGAACAGGTTGTCCAGGGAGGTTGTGACTGCTCCCTCCCTGGAGACTGTTGAAGGCCAGGTTGGACGAGGCCTTGAGTGAGCTGTGCTAGTGGGAAGTGTCCCTGCCTATGGCAGGGGGTTGGAACTAGATGATCCTTGAGGTCCCTTCCAACCTTACCATTCTATAATTCTATGATTCATTACAGCTTGACAACAGTGCAGCAAACCTGAGAGGAGGACACACAACAGTATGTAACTGTGACCACTTCATCTGCACAGGGCACATCTCTGTATGGCTGCAGACAAGCTTCACTGCATCTAGAGTCACAGAATCTATAAACAGGTTGCACCACATAAGAGCTGTACCTTTTACTCCTGCATTTCAAAGCCCAGACTGCAGAGTAGCATCTGCTAAACTACTCACTGTCAGGATTTCACTCCACAGTCCTTTGGACAAGAGAACATATGGACACTTGCCCTCTAGCCAAACTGTTTTGGACACTTATCCTCTAGTCAAACTGTTTTGATCACTTGTAGGAGCCTAGCCTGATGACATTGTGGTTAAAACTCTGCCTCACAGGCCATCCCCACGAGAAAAGGAGATTTTTCATGAGGATCCAGTATCAGATGATGGAAAAGCATGGGCAGTAAGCCTAGGCCATCATTCAGCTCTCAAGCTAAAGAACAGGAAACGATCAAATTGAACAAGAGCCAAAAAATAACTCATTCATGTAATAAGCTAATAACTCTGATATTCCATGCCAAACCTGGTCAAATTCTGATTGCTAAACTGTGCCTTCATGTTTTAACTGGTACATGTGTTAACAAGCACTGCACTTTTATAGTTCCTACCACTAAAAATAAATGCATCATTTATTAGCAGAGCTAAAAATACTAATCACCCAAAGAAGTGTGGTTCAATAAATGAAACCATCCCATCAGCAACAAGTTTCCAAAAGTTTTGCCTAAAATATTAAAATAAAAATATTTACAACATACATTTATATGTGGTTGAATGCAAGAAAGCATTAGGTGGAAGGTGAGAAGCAGTAGGTGTAGTAGTTTCGTCGGAGTCTTTCGACATTGCACTTTATGATGCGATTTCTCAAACGCAAACGCAGTCAGCATCATACAACTGTGCAATCCACAGTTGCCACATCACAAGACCTTCACTAGCAATTGTGAGTGCTTAGTAGGCTGGGTTTTTGTTAGGAGAAGTGAAATCACAGCAGATCAAGGAAAACCACACTTCAGGCAGTCCTAAAAACACGAAGCGTGCGCAGCTTCCCACACCGTTGGGCTGACCTGCCGTAACGCTGGGCTGCTGACATGACCATAATGCCAGCCTGTTCCAGTCTTCTTAACTTCCTGACCTCTTCTGCATCTTTCCCCTTGGGTGTTGGTGTTTCTTTTGCACTACATGAAGGAGACTCATCTATGGAGTTTCCTTCCTTTTGATTCAAACCTATTTGATTTTTAAGGGAGGTCGTCTGAGGAGCCACGGAGCCCACTTCCTCCTTTCCACACAGTCCTGACATTTCATTCTGTTCTTCTTCTATGGTTTCAGGGTGGGGTTTGCTATTGAATCATACAAGGTAGTTTAATGTATGCTGTGTGCTTTAAACATACACACTTAACAAGCACATTTTGTTGATACCAAGATGCCAAAGGATACTCTGCTGAATGATCCAGGAAGAGAATTACACTCTTTAAGGGAACCTGTTTCATGGGCCAAATCCAATCTGAAGTACCAGTTGCCCAAACCAGCATGCAAAAACACAGTCACAGCTATATAACTGTACTGGTGTGTAGAGCACAACATCAAATTAATTGAATTTCAAAAAAAAAAAAAACACAGCAAAAGTATTACTTATTTTGATGGAATGCAACAAACAGTACTTAGAAGCATCATTTGTCAGCAAGTGTTGTGAAAATTGAGATAGGTTATGCAGAACATTTTTTTCCCAGCCTTGGGTTTGAGTCAACATCTGTGGGGTTTATGCTAACCAACATCTTGTAGAGCACAAGCTATACATTGGTAAGGTAAATAGTGACACCAAGACAACTCATTGCTTTTCCACCCCCTTCATCACTTGCTACAAACAAATTTATCACCCCAATGAGAGATTTATTATAGTTTGTGCTGATTTGAAGCTAATTGAAATACTTTCATGAGACAAATTGGTTGTAGAAAGAAAATAACAGTAAGTCTATATCATTCATTGGTTTGCTGAGAAGCATAAAAAGCCAAAAAGTTAACAAATTGTCCCACTCTGGTCTAGGATGCTGTTTCTTTTTGCTTCTTCACTCTGCTCTAATATCCCTCCAAAACAACATAAGCTTTGTTGGTTGTTTTGTTCATCTGTTTGGGAAAAGTAGAAGGAGAGAGGGTAGCTTTGAGCCCTTGTGGGCAGTTCCCTTTGTCTGGGATGGAGTTGAATTTCTATATTATTTCTAATTCGTATATAATTGTAAATATATCACAAGATCATAGGATGTCAGGGGTTGGAAAGGACCCAAAGAGATCATCGAGTCCAACCCCCCTGCCAGAGCAGGACCATACAATCCAGCTCAGGTCACACAGGAACACATCCAGCCAGGCCTTGAAAGGCTCCAGAGAAGAAGACTCCACAACCTCTCCGGGAAATCTGTTCCAGTGCTCTGGGACCCTTACAGTGAAGAAGTTCCCCCTTGTGTTGAGGCGGAATCTCCTGTGCTGCAGCTTGCATCCATTGCTCCTTGTCCTATCACAAAAAATGAGAAGAGCCTTTCCCCCTACCCCTGACTCCCAGCCCTCAGATATTTATAAACATTTATTAAATCCCCTCTCAGTCTTCTCTTCTCCAGACTAAAAAGCTCCAGATCCCTCAGCCTCTCCTCATCAGGCAGTGCTCCATTCCCCTAATCATCCTCATAGCCCTCCGTTGGACTCTCTCAAGCAGACCCCTGTCCCTCTTCAACTGGGGAGCCCAAAACTGTGTATATTTTGCTTTCCTGTAAATACAGCTTCACCTTACTTCCAACCCGTTTGGGCTAGTCTGGTAAATCTCAATAGTGGGGTGAGGAAAGTTCCTAAACCCCCCTCACAGTTTCAATGCAATTTATAAAAAGAATGAAAACGAGGGAAAACATTCAAAGCATCAGCACTGAGGAAGGGAGAAGTTGGCCAGGTTGGTCTTACCTAAAAGGTCTGTCTCCTAGCGGCGAGGTCGCCGTGCTCCAGCTCTTTCGGTACTCTTCCCGTTCGGTTTTCTTCTTGCGAAGCGGAGCAGGTACATAGAAAGTCTGATTGCTCTTGTTTGGGAGGTACTGGTTGAAAGGCACAGCTGATTTAGGTTCACCGTGTGAGGTTCGCCTCGCCAACATGTCGTCTTTTTTCACATCTGGCATCTTTCTGTGTGGCAGGTCACTTTCTGAGTCACTTCCTCTCCCTAGTGACGAAGGAAGGGGGGAAAAAAAAATAAATACATTTACCTCTTCGTTTCACTTTCATCCAGTTCATTTTTTTTTTTTTAAAATCATAAATCAGACACCACCAAAAAAAAAAAAAATTACATTTAGCATTTACATTTACCCAAAAAATGAGGCCATTTTAACCCATATTTGTATTTTAAAATCAGGCACCGAAAGTAGCAGTCACAATACCTACACAAACAGTAAATATTTTATTTTCTACCCCTGAAAAACACATCTTCAGCCACTGGTCACATCAAAAAACTCAAGGTCAGATGAAGCCAGACTTGTCAGACACGTGGGATAGCTACAGAAACTTACCTGACTAAAGGTCAAATGATATATGGGTACGTTTGATCTGATTCACACTCTCAGACCTTGCTTCTTACTTGGGTAGCACAGGTTCAAAAAAAAAAAATAGTGCTGTAAAATAAATATTTACACGACAGCAGAGATCTGTGGATGTTTCTACACATAAAAATGGCAGTTTGAACACACACACACACACACACACACAGAGAGAGAGAGAACAACAGCTTTGACCAAAATTAGAGAATAAGGATAAACTGCCATAAACCAGAAGACTCAAATGGTGTCTCCTGTCTCATCTGTTGCCTGATCAATCACAGAAACATTCAGGTTGGAAAAGCCCCTCAGGATCACCAAGTCCAACTGATATTCCCCCTACTCTACAAGGTTCACCCTAAATCATATTTGCAAGCCCCACATCCAAAATTACTTTTAAATACACCCAGGGCTGGTGACTTGACCACCTCCCTGGGTAGCCCATTCCAATGCCTGACCACCCTCTTGCTGTGAAAGAATTGCAGCATGCTGCAAAACAGACAGACTTGATCCCCAGATGGAAAGGTGCAAGAAGAGAGGATGGGGATCTCAGGATTTAGAAGCTGGATTAGCACAGCAAAGGCTGAAGAAATAATTAAGGTGAGAGAGAAAGGTTGAAGAAAGAATTAAGGTGACAGAGAAAAATTCAGCTTCAGAGAGTAAGATGGGAGATCAGCAGAGCTGACTACTTTATTTTGTTCAGATGAACTAAACTTTTTGATGTTTACAACCCGTTTGAAACACAGAACCTCAGGCAAGACTTTTCCAACTTGAAAACTCCCAAATGGTAGGACAAATACCTTAAAGACCATCTGGAGTGGAACTACCCTATTTTGGAAGCCACTTCATAGACATTCACTAGATTCCCTGCACCATTGTGAGCCTTTTAAAGTAATTCACAAAGAAGCTATGTAAACAGTTCTCTCCCAGTAATGTAACATCACTACAGGACCTGGTTCAAAGGGTGAAATGGAACATTTCCAACTATTTCTCCCACCAGCACTCAAATCTTCTCCCAGCTTTGGAGCATTGGATGTCTCTGGTCCTTGGGCCCTTTGCAACACTTGCACAAGAAATAGGTGTTGGTCCTTTTGGGGTGAAGGGAAGCCACCCAGGTTGTGTCCCCTTGCTAATTCACCACACTAGTAGATGAGTAGCAAATTCTCTGTGCTCCCCTAATGAACAACTGAAAACAATGAAGTCATAAAAATCACAAGTAGCTTGTGTATAATTCAAAGTGGGGGAAGGAAAAGAAGGAAAGGGTCTAAATATGCTAGGAATGCTATTTGCAAAGGGCTTTTGCAGCAGACTGAGTTATTCAATGTTTGCTTGGAGAGAGATGAAGAAGAGTGAAAGGGAACAGTAAGAAAATACAAGACACAATGGAAATGAGTTAGCGAGACAAAAACCACAATGCACTTTGTGCCAGTCATCTTTTGCCTGAACAATTTTGGTTAAGAGCATATGATAAGCAGCACCATGCTTGGGAAGCTGAGTTTATGTCTAAAGAAAAATTGGAGATACTGCCACAGAATCACAGTGTCTAAGGATAAATGAGCTTTGAAGGGCTGCAACACCATTAGATGAAGCAAGGCCACAGAAAACGAGAAGACCCAAAGATCCCTTGCTGTTATTTGCTATTCTGTTTGCTCTTGGCTTTGTTCTGGTGTTTATTTTTGTATCACATGAAAACCAGTCTTGAACTGGCAGATAAAAATGCTGGAATAGATAATCACAGTAGCAGAGGGATTAGAATAGATTCCCCTCTCTCATTACTGATATGCTTACCAGCATCCTCAAGCTGAGTACTTCAAAAGGTTTATTTAATTATTCATATTTTACTCATGAAATTATTTTCAGCTCAAAACCGGAGGGAGAAGAAAAAAAAAAAAAAAAAAAAAGGCACTTAAACACTTGAAGCCAAAGCACCAAGTGGAAGATGCAGTCGTGCCCTACATTTATAACCTAACTTTGTTGTTCTGCATTTCCAAGTAGAAGCAGCAGCAGTTTCCACAACCTGTAACAAGGAGTCATATGCCATAGACAGGCACAGGTCCTTTGTACAAGCATCCCACACAAATGCTGTCCAAGCAGAGGATTTTATTAATTTCTAAGTACATCAGCAACTCTATGGGCAGGCAACTCTGAAAATCTCCTGTTTAAAATAAACCCTTCTGCTTTACCACTGGTTTTGTCTGCTTTTTGCCATGAGACAGCGTCCAGCCCAGACACCAGAGCAGTTCCTAAACATCAGGGCTAATCTCAGATGACTTTTGTGAAGGTAGCATCACTGCTCCATCTAAATCAACCATCACCTTAGGATCACTAACATCACAGAATGGTTGAGGTCAAAGAGACCTTAGGGATCACCTGCTCCAGTCCCCCAGTAGTTGATGCCTCCCAACTAGATTTGGCTCCTCGAGGCCCCATCCAACCTGCTCTTGAACACCTCCACAGAGGGAGTATTCACAACCTCTATGGACAACTTATTCCAGAGTCTCCCCAGTCTCATACTGAAGAGCTTTCTAAGATCTAGTCTAAATCTACTGTCCCTTGACTTAAAACCATTACCTTTTGTGCTATTGCTAGACACCCTTATGAGAAGTAGCTCTCCAGTCTTCCTTTAGGCTCCTCTCAGGTATTGGAAGGCAGTTGTAAGGTGCCCCCAGAATCTTCTCTGAGGGGTTGAAAAACCTCAACTCCCTCAGCCTATGCTCACAGCAGAGGTGCTTCAGCCCTTGGATCATCTCCATTCATGACTTTTATTTTCTAGGAATGGAAAGATCATAGCTTTTCACTAGCATATTATATGTAAAGCTCCCATCTGAATGGAGAGAGAAGTAATGCAAGCAGAACCTTTTCCTCCATCCAGCTTTGCATATGCATGATTTCTATCAAAAATCTGAGTGAAATACTGGCCTGCCGGGGCCACAGCAAGAGGTTTGACAGAATAGAGGTCAGCCAAGCTACACCTCACCTGCAACTCTTGGAGGAGACAGCTGTGAAGTTATGGGGGCAGCAAGCAGGGGGAAACAGGACGCACAAAAAAGGGCCAGCTGGACCACTCGTACGTGCGCACGCAGCATCTGCACGTACCCCGGGTCTGGATATGGTTAAAGACTAATTTTTAACAACAAGCTTCGTGTGCTTGCAACTTACTTTGTGTTTGTTATGGACTCAAGAATGTGACACACGATTATATGTCTTAGCTGTGGCAAACGACCAGCCACAAACCCTTACTAAAATGTGCTTGTACAGCAGAAGTTGATAGGAAGCAGCAACAGGACATAAGTAACTGGCTGCCCACCAGGTCCAAGCAGCCAGAGACACTGGACACTCTTTGAACACCCAGGGTGAGGCAACGCTTCTTGATTAGGAAATGTGAGGAGTCCTTCTCTGTCAACATAATTTTTTTTTTTTTTTTCCATATAGAATCACAGAATCAAGCAGGTTGGAAGAGATCTCCAAGATCGTCCAGCCCAACCTAGCACCCAGCCCCAGCCAATCAACCAGACCAAAGCACTAAGTGCCCCATCCAGGTTTTTCTTGAACACCTCCAGGACAGCAACTCCATCACCTCCTTGGGCAGCCCATTCCAATGCCAATCACTCTCTCTGTCAAGAACTTCCTCCTAATACCCAGTTTATACCTCCCCTGGCACAACTTGAGACTGTCCCCCTTCATTCTGTTGCTGGTTGCCTGGGAGAAGACCTCCACCTGGCTACAACCTCCCTTCAGGTAGTTGTAGACAGCAATGAGGTCACCTCTGAGCCTCCTCTTTTCCAGCCTAAACAACCCCAGCTCCCTCAGCCTCTCCTCTCAGGGATGTGCTCCAGGCCCCTCACCAGCTTCATCACCCTTTTGTCTCATTTGGGAAGGTAGAAAAATGTTTTGTGATGTGGAGACTGAGGGGGCATGATAATGTTCCAAGGAATCAGCAGTTGGTTCTGGATAGTCAACTAGTAACAGCCCCAACACCACAGGCCACTCAAACCAGCTGAGCAGAGCTTGACTCTGCTTTCCCCGTAGCTCTTTCATAATTCAGCTGTGATACCTGCTCTCCCTGCCAGTTCCTCAGTCTTAAGAAGTCCTCCATCACCTCAGGAAATCTCTCATGTGTGCAGTAATGATTAACACCAGTTTCTTTTTTACTGCCAAAAGCAGCATAAACATCTGGTTCCTACCAAAAAAAAACTTTATGCCCCCCCCCTTTTTTTTTTCTTTTAAATTAAATAAATAATATTACTTAGGAGAAGCAATTCACATGTGGAACATAACTTTACCTAATGATGAAGTTTGACTGATTCATCTGTTCAGCAGGAATGCAACCGTGCAGAGGGAGCCTCAGCTGAGCATCCTTTTGTTCTGAACCAGAAACCTGTTCACAACAGGTAACCTAAGTACATGCTCCACACCTACCTCTAGCAAATCCTTCCTCATCCAGCACATTGTGTTTACAAGCCTCTGGAAACCTCGGGGAACCAGACATGAAAGTCAGAGAAGCAGCATTCTGGAGTGGCATGCCCTCATTCAAAGGTATATAAAGATGGCCATGGCTCTGATGCCAGGAGCTACTAAATTACCCAAGCTTCTAAATACTATGAAAAAAACCAAAATAAAATATGCTGTTTGGTCAAATGTGCAGACTTCAAAACTCAGACAAATATCAGACACTTCCAAGATATTTCTATGCTGCTTATCTGCCCAGGATTTCCTTAGCAAACATTTTATTCCCTTCAGTATTTCCCCTGTTCCTGCACTTGCTCCAGCCTAGTTCAGAAGTTTAAATGAGTCTGCCTAACGTACTCTTACACCATCACCCAGAAAAGCACACTTCCCATCATAAAACTACACTGCAATGATGTCACTCGTTTTCCAGTGCTATGCTATCCCAACTGAGACAGCCTTCAAGTCGTTGGCAAAGCCATCTAAACCCTCGGGGAGCACAAATCAGCATTCCCAGACAAGTTGTCCCCCCGGGTTAGCGCTGCGTCCAGTTCCTGAACGACCACGCTTGCTCCGGCAACCTTAGTGATGTCCCAACGTTCTGCAGGTCCTGCACCGAGACTGGTACTCACCATCACTGCTCCCTCTCAGCACTACATCTGGAGATGGTGTCTGCTGCGAGCGGGAGCCAAAGGAGTCCAGGCTGTCAAAGGAATCATCTCTGCCGTGGCGAGGCGGGGAGAGGGAGTCGCTGCGTTCCGAGTCCCAGCAGTCTATGTAGCCGCTGTCGCGAATGCTGCGCTTCGGGCTCTCGATGTCCTCTGTTTCCTGCATGGGAGCACAGCAGGTACCTCTTCGTCAAGAAGCCAGTGACATACCCATGAGATCCATCACACACCAGACAACAAAGCGTCTTCCCAAAACACTAAACATCTCCTCCCCAAGAACGGCTTCTCTTGTTTTCTGCCCCCGCTCCCACTCAGAACAGAAGTGCAAGCTGTGCACTACACATCAATTTTATGCTGATTAAGAGGAAACCCAGCTCGTTAGATCAGTATTGAGGGAAAAAAAAAAAAAAAAGCTGCAACAGGCAAGTTAATAAACTGATCAAAACTGAAAGCAACCTGAAACTTGACTTGTCGTTCATAGTCCATAGCACAGGCAAAGGAACTACAGTTTTAACATTGTGCCTGCATCAGGTTTAAGCTTGCTGCTCTCCGAAAGATCCCTCCCTCCCCTTGCCCATCTATTGTATCTGGCTGGGACACCAGCAGACAGCATTTGTTGTTGCTGCTTCAGCTCGGCAAAATAATGAAGCAGTGTGCCCCAGCCTCCCTCTACCTTGAAGAGAAATTCCTGTTATGAAAGAGGGATGTCTTTCTGAAGCAATCAGCAATGAAAAATATGCAAAATGCTTTTCCTGATGCCTCAGAAGAATTCAGTTGTGCTCTTTACTCTTTGCCAGCTCCTGGCTCTGGGGGATATGAAAGCACTTGTAGCTGACCCACATGTTCAGAGCAGGGAGAACAATGGTTGTCTTTGACAGCCCTGTGATTATAAATTCTTTCCAGTGCAAGCAGCACATACTAAAACACTGAAACTCCAGCAGAGGAAAAGGTCAATGGAAGCCATCCTCACCCTTGCATTATAATAAATGCCTTGTTTTAGAGGGTGTCTTAACGTTAATTACAATCACACAGGCTCAGAAAAAAAAGCAAAAATAACTATGTTTATTCAAAGATAAGTCTGGTTTTTTCTCCCCTAACAGTAAGTAAAGTCAGAGATGTGGGTGTCATTATCAGACAGACATTCTGTGACCCAAAGAGCCTGGAATGTGATTTTTTTTTTTTTTCCTTTTTTCCCCCTTGCCCCAGAAGCATTTGAATATTAATTCCTAATTAAGAATCACCCCCTGCTAACCACTAGTTGTAGCACAATGGCTGTGTTGAGCACAGCTCCCACTGTCCCTGACTGCTAAAGTGTTACCCACTGCCAATGGGTACCCATCACCATCACCAGTGAGAAGATCAACCAAGAACATCACGGTATGCTGTGGTGGGCCACCTCCACCTAAAAGTAGGTTTGCTGGAGAAGTGATGGAGGAAGGTCTGCATTAACACACCAAAACTTTCCTGCTGGAAAAGGAAAGAGGCTCCAAGGGAGATGGGGAGATCAGACCCAAAGTCCTGCAGACTACTTTTCAGGAAGAAGGTTTAATTAGTGCCACTCGCTGTGACTCTGCCAAAATACCACATTAAGGGCAGCAGCAAAGGTCGCCTAAGGCCAAGCTAAACTGTGGTAATGTCATTAAGTAACCCCACTGCAAACTGTAAGTGAAAGCATTTTCTAAACCCAAACAAAATACATCTAACAAAGTCAGAACTGAATCCTATGTAGCTTCCTTCCCCCAGTTCTGTTTAGTGACCTAAAATACAGACAGAAACACTAGACAACAAAGATCTGCCTCTCTGAAATCTGCATGAGGTACACACGTCCAAAACCAAACCTAAAAGTCTTATCAAAATCCCCTTTGTGACACCATCCAAAAACCTTTTTTAAAAATCCAAATTCCCTAAATCCCCAAATCCCTTCATACCAACCAGATATTCTCAATCCTCAGGCACACTTCCAGTTTCCTAAATTACTGCATTTGAATGATACAAAACTGCTCAGCAGCTACAGGGACTCAAACTCAGGCAAAAAGCCCCATCCTGCATTCACTGTCTCCCAGAGTTTGAGAACAGTCCAATGGTGAACTGATGAGTTCTGCAGACCCCACTTTCAAAGGCCTGTTGCTGTTAATTTTGCATGCTGCTCACCACGAATTAGGAGGCAGGCCCCAGGATGGGACCCTAGACTTCTGTAAACATGCTCTTTATAGCTTTCCCCTGCTGGACAAAGCTACTTTCCCAGCCCAGTGCTGTCTCACAGACTGGTCCTTGTCCTGCCTTCAACAAACGTCATTTCCCAAGTGTTATCAGTGGGAAAGTGGTTATCTACAGGACTGGTAACACTGTAACATGACACACAACAGCACATTAAGGCTTTTATGTCATTAAATTAAAAGCACAGTATGTCACTGACGATTGGTAAAAAAGTATGAGTGCCAAATACAAGATGTGCTCCTCCAGGAAGTTCCACCCACTGAATATAATCAAAAAGCTATGCAAGTTCTGTCAGTGGGAATTTCTAGCTTAAAAGTAAAGAAGAATGCGTGCCCAAAGAGTTAATGAAATTAAAAACAGAGTAGCAAGAATAAAATTAGAAATGAATAGCCCTTTCAGGATGAGAACTAGAAAAAGATGAGCCCGAGACAACTTACATTTGAGCTGTCTTTTGATTTTCCTATTAAAAAAGGAGGGCAGAGAGGATTTATAACAGAAAAACTCAACTAGACTGAATTTATGGTTGGTTTAATTATTAAATTCTGTGGAAAAAATTGCCTGTAGAGAATGTGATAAAGTGTCTTTTCAGCACTCGAGCTCAGCTATAAAGAACATCAGAGTGTTGCACAGCATGATTAACATCTTCTATTTTACAACCAAATCCTCTTCAAATCCAGTAACAGACAAGCCCACCCCTGCCAGTGGGAAATACTGCAGGGGTACAGGAGCAGGGAGGTGACCTTAAAATAAGTAGCCAGCAGCCCTCATAGCAGCATCACCTAAACCTTTTCAGGCCAGTAAAGTGCTGTGCTTTTACATTAAAAGCTTTCAGCTTTTATGAGAGCTCTACTCTGCTCCCAGCTCCAACATCTGCAACAAATCAAGTCCCAGCCTTTTGCCTTTGTCCTTGACCTGCAGCCCTCTGCACTGCCCAGTCGGACGCCTCACAATCGTCAGCTCTCTGGAGACCGCTGCCCTTTCAGCCCCAACCTCCTTCACCCTGCAAAAGGGCTCAAGACAGGACCTCCAAAATGCTCTGATAATTAATTTTATGGGTAAAGAGAAAAGAGACTCGTGCTGTGAGATTAAGCACTGTAAAACAAACCATGATAGCCATGCAGCACCTAGCAGCATAACAACCTGCACCGTGGCAATGTTCCTCTGCTAGCTCGCTTGTCAATCTTTCCTTTCAGGCTCTTTGGAGTCGGGACTGCTCCTTTCCCCACCTTCTATTTGTTAAAAGCTCAAGTATTAGCTTCATTTCTTCACTGCTTAGTCGTATCACTCATGAGTGGCAAAGTTCTGAATGACTAGCACAGGTCATTTCAAAGGAAGACCAAAATAAACCTCTACAGAGAAGCAGGAGGTTCACTTTTCCTCTCCATTTCCACCTCCTTGTTCTCAACGACTGGACTCACAAACAGGGATTTTACCCATCTAGGTCAGACTTAGGGAGTAGGAAGCACTATGAGTCAATCAAGTACTCTTTCCTCTCCAGCAGCAATCCAGTACTGGCCCTCTGAGATCCCAGAATGAAGAGCTGCAAGTCGTGCAGACACAGTAGCAGAGAGTTCAGTCTCCCAGGGTCCCCAAATCCTACTGCCTGTGATGATGTGGCCGTTATCTGAGATGGGGAGGGAGCAGCAGGCACCAAGCTCTCTGTGGGCTGAGAACACACCTGCCTGACCTTTCGTTATCTCCAACATACACAATGCTAGCACAGGGTGCTGCCATCCTCTTAGATGTCTGCTCTAACCATTTCTGGGGTTAAGTGTCAAGGTTCAGGGCATGCTGGAGCGCTCAACCCAAAATCCCCAACCCCCCCTACAGCAACCACAACTCTTCCTTTCCAACAAGAGCTCAGCTCATTATAAACCACCAAATCAGATCTCTGCCAGAATTCTGAGCTTAGCAAAACACAGTTTCATCATAACTATGCCCTTGGTAAAACATCATCTCCTCCTCCTATCCTTCATCTTTATTTAGATACTTTGGTTTGTTTCATGTTGCAACTTAAAAACAAAAGAGCTCCCCATGAGCCTGGATATTTTAAAGAAGAAAAAAAATCTCTGCTCCTGAAAGTCCTGCCATCTTACTTTTGAGCCTCAACTCTTCCAGCCATAACTATACTTCATGAATGAAAAACACTCAAACCAAAACATATGGAAATGAAGATGACAGAGCCCTGGGACAGTTTGGAAGCCCTGTTTGACATGACATGCCGCAGCACAAAGCTGGATGCCAAAGAAGACTGTGTTCTTGGCTTGGTAGAGCCAGGAACGTCTTTCAGGAGGTGAGGCTTTATTAAGTAATCTGTGCTCCAGCCCCCACCCTCAGTTCTCTCATATTTAGCAACAAAGTGAAATTTCCATCCCCAAAACAGAACAAAAAGATACCTTTCTCATCTGTGCCAGCAAACCTTCAAACTCCTTCAGGTTCAGGGTTGATCCACTATATGATGTGCAGCTGTTTGCTGCTTTTCCTAGCCAATAAATGGTGACTAATACCTGCAGAAGTTAATAACAATTAATTGAAGCTATCTACACAGTCACTTAACTCAGTTTACATCCCTCCAGCACCTCTCATTTACTCAAAGCAGCACAAGATTTTTCTATTATAAATCAGACTCGAAAGGGAAGTGTCTGTCAGTAGTTAAACATAAATACATCAGGTAACTATGACATTGTAAACAGTCCTACAGAATATGCAACTTAACACATTGTATTTCTGGTATATTCCTAGAAATATGAAACTGTGCATGTCTACCTGGAAAACAAACAGCAAAAATGAACAAGAAAACCGGGCAAGATGTTTTAAACAGTCTAGAAAACACACTTAGAAATATATGTTGTAAACCCAACAGGAAAAAGAAATCTCTAAGTTTAGACTAGTGGTCATTAATTAAAACAGTGAAGACAATGGAATAAATCAAATATCTGAAATGTGTGTTTGCCTATTTAAAGGAGAAGGAAATGTAGTTCTATTTTTAATTATCTTCATATAATTAACCAGATGAGATGGGAATATTTACTTCCAGGCTTCTGTCAGCTTAAGAAATGCTTAGGCCAAGATTAATCAAAAGCTATGAGCATCTGGTTGTTTCTACCAGACTGAAGTGGAAAGAGTTCAGTGGTTTCATTCAAGTTCTGACCTGATGTCTCTCCATAACTCAAAAGTCACTTCAAAACTAGCATGGAAAAGAAGCCAACAGTCGCTCTTGCAAATGTTTGTTTACCCCCGTAGTCCTTTAGGTAACTCAAGTCCATAACTCACAAATCACCTCAAAACTAGCATGGAAAAGAAGCCAACAGTTGCTCTTGCAAATATTTATATACCCCCTCAGTCCTTTAGGTAGCAAAGAAGTCTGACCTGTTGCACTTGTTTGGGAAAAGAGAAAGGATGGTGCTCAGGGTGGTTAAATCCAACATCTCCACAACCAGACATTTACATCACGCAGGGAAAGCACACAGTCCTTCTCTGCACCCACATATGTCTCCTCTTAAAGCTGTGTCTTTAATGGTACCTGTGTAGCAGCAATTTGGACTGGAAACTGATCCTGAAAGGCAGTTCAACTCAACGGTTGGCACTGGTTAAAAACACCCAAACCATCACCTCAGAACCTAGGGCTTTTTCTCATTTAATGCTCATTATTCTGGCATATTCCGTAACACTGCAAAGTATTTAACCAATGCAGAACAAAGAGGGACTATTTTGATGTGGAAAAGATGTGCAACCAATAAGAAATAATAGTTGCCACTGCCTCAAAAAAAATTAAAGAAAAGGAAATATAGGTTTTTTTTGTTTTTTTGTTTTTTTTTTTAGATTTGGATGGGAAAGGCTTATATAATTCATATAATATAGTGAACTAAAGAAAGCAAGACTAGGAGAAACCTCATGGGGATGTTGGGGACAGATATATGAGACTCTTCTTCCCTAAAGCATGTACCCACATTCCTTCAGTGCTTCCTCCTCAGTCACATATTCTAGACTTCCAATTAGCCTTTTGCAATCAGCTTGCTCTAACATCCCCTAACATCCCTCGAGTGCGCTGAACACAACTCACACACGCAACAGCCCAGCAGAGGCCCTGCCAGAAAAGGATACAGCATGTACATACAGACCCTCTGTTTAAAATCAACTGCATTATATTTTGTATCTATAAATACAGTTGATATTTCCCTTCAGTTTATAAATAATAGACATGCCATGAAAGAACTGAACAATGTGGTTAATCAAGTTCAGGCATTCCCCCATCCCCCATTGCATCCAAATCGCTACTTCTGTGCAAAGGGAAAAGGAGGTGGTTCACCAATACCGATTATTTATTTTTGTCTTGAAATGACTTTTTTTTTATCCAAGCTGTTTTCCTTCAAGCAGCACTACTCAACAATTTAATGTAAAAAATTCTTGCAGTACATGTTCTCAACTTAAGTGAAAACACTTGCAAATAGCAACCAGAAAACCGTCTAAATCGTTTTGCCATTCAGTTCTCCGGTGAAGGCTGTGATGTCTGTCTTTATTTCTGCTAGCACTTTCTTCTTTCTTTATCCACCTGTTCTGTGGGTTTTATTTTTTATTTATTTATTTATTTATTTGTTAGTTTGTGGGGTTTTTGGTTTTGTTTTTTTGTCTCCCCCCCCCTTCAAATAATGTCACATCTGCAAGCAAGTCTGACTGGCTGCCAGCTGAAGTTACAAGATGATGCACCTGGAAAGCACATATTGCCCTAAAAGCACATTGGGGAGGCTATTTATGAAACCTTATTTTAAATCAATGTATTAGTTAAAATAACACATCTCCACACAGGTATTTAACATCTCCACACAGGTATTAAACATCTCCACACAGGTACTTAAAATAACACATCTCCACACAGGTATTTAAGTGCCTGCTAAAAGACCAAAGCTGAACTCCTCCCTTCCAACTTTGGGCGCTGGATATAGAAGATACTACTCTGATGATGGGAAAGAGGATGAATTTTTTTTTGCAGGGTATGGAGTGGTGTTTTTTTTAATTATATTTTTACCTGGAGTCATGATTCTTGGCTTACAAAGTTATTAGGAGGAAGTCCTGGCACTTCCTAGCAGTTTACAGGGATGTGAGCCAGACATAAAACTGAATTTATAGCTGTTTACAGCTAAGGACAGAGAGCTTGCTAGGCTTTAGAGGAATAAGTAGCTCTGAGAACAGCAAAGTTCCAGCTGTTTACTTTTCCACTTAACAAGTAAAGGATCCACTGCCACTAGTTTATATCAACAAGAAACTGGAAGTTAATTGGAATCAGCCTTTGTGGGGCAACCTTTCATAGAATGGTAAGGTTGGAAGGGACCTCAAAGATCATCTAGTTCCAACCCCCTGCCATAGGCAGGGACACCTCCCACTAGTAATTTCTTTGGAAGAACAAGCAGCAAGCTAGTAAATCTGATAGTAAAGGTTTAAACCCAGATCTAATGATCATTTGGCTTCATTGCAAATGCTTTGTGCACATATACTTTTGGTCTGTGTATGCATAAGTGTAGCTTCATGGGAGAGTCAGCCTGCTCCTAGTCAAAACCACCATGGACAGCACAGAGATCACAGGATTTACCCTTTATCTGAGACAAACCTTCCCTGTTTTATTTCTGTTTCAAGGTTGCTTTGCAATAGCAGCTCTACCTAAATTTCCAGTAGAAGCTGGCTAAGTTTGTAGTCAGAACTCTGCATCACTACTCATCTGTAACTCAGTCTTTAATGAAATACTTTTTGCTCAGGTCAAATAGAGGATTAACCAGACAGGAGGGGGAATAAAAAATAACTCCAAGTGATGTACTTACATTTTTCAGCTTCCTACTATAGTCAGTGTTCCTGGTTGCACACATACAGACAAAAAAATTAAAAAAAAAAAAAAAAGGGAGGGAAAAGAAAATAATCAGAAAGCAGACAACTTTGCAAGAGCATGCAAGCAGCAGATCACATTTTCCCTACCAAAAGCCTGCAGAAGGTTTCTGATGGCTGGAAACACCTGAAAGCTAAGAAGATGTAGTTCACAGATTCATTTATTTATGACATGGGAGTATTTTGTCACCATTACTTCAATCATTAGATTAGGATTCTGGAAGTACAAAAAGAAAATGTGTTTATAATGGTCCCACGGCAAAGTAGGACGGTGCCAAAGATCTTTCCTTGGAATGGAAAGGATTTTTGCTGATCTTTTTAAAAAAAAGTCCTCACTGCTAAAATGGGTTCTGCAGGAATCCAAATGTCAGATTCTGCCCTGTGATAAATCACAACTCATAGAGATTCTGGAAGCAACTGAAGGTGCATGCATAGGAGACTAAGCAAATCATCACCAAACTTAGACGGAAGTTCTTTCCGGTGAGGGTGGTGAGACACTGGCACAGGTTGCCCAGGGAGGTTGTGGCTGCTCCCTCCCTGGATGTGTTCAAGGCCAGCTTGGATGAGGTCTTGAGTGACCTGTACTAGTGGGAAGTGTCCCTGCCTATGGTAGGGGGTTGGAACTAGATGATCTTTGAGGTCCCTTCCAACCTTAGCATGCTATGATTCAATGATTAGAGAAATGGAGTAGGTGCCTCTGTGGAAACAAGCATCACAAAGAACCAAACATATGGGTGAAGTAATAAGGATCACAGAATCACAGAATGGTTTAGGTTGGAAGGGACCTCAAAGATCATCTAGTTCCAAACCCCCACCATAGCCAGGGACAAAGATCCTCCCACTTGCAACAGAATCTGCTGGGGAAAATACTTATGTGTTTGAATGCATCCTCAAGCAGTCATTGTCATTCTTTTCAGTTTAGTTTTTCACCATCATTTAAATGATGGAAGTTTTATGTTAGAAAGAACAAAGGACAAAGTTTGCACAAACTAAAGGAGTATTTCAAAATTCAGCAAAGAAGCCATTAAAAAAAAAGGGGG
>VWZE01006500.1:31533-49960 GCA_013396675.1 Eubucco bourcierii | reverse complement strand
CAGCACAGGAAGGACATGGAAGTGTTGGAGCGGGTCCAGAGGAGGCCATGAGGATGCTCAGAGGGCTGGAGCAGCTCTGCTATGAGGACAGGCTGAGAGAGTTGGGGTTCTGCAGCCTGGAGAAGAGAAGGCTTCCAGGAGACCTGATAGTAGCCTTCCAGTATCTGAAGGGGGTTACAGGAAGGCTGGGGAGGGACTATTGACAAGGTCTTGTAATGACAGGACAGGGGGCAATGGGTTTGAACTGGCAGAGGGGAGATTTAGACTGGATGTTAGGAGGAAGTTCTTTCCAGTGAGGGTGGTGAGGCACTGGCACAGGTTGCCCAGGGAGGTTGTGGCTGCTCCCTCCCTGGAGGTGTTCAAGGCCAGGTTGGATGAGGCCTTGAGTGAGTTGTACTAGTGGCAGCTGTCCCTGCCTATGGCAGGGGGTTGGAACTAGATGATCCTTGAGGTTCCTTCCAACCTTACCATTCTATGATTCTATGATTTAACACAACTGCTCTCTTGCCTCTCCCACCTTAACCAGTCACAACCCACTAGAAAAAGAGGCATGTGCCTTCTCCCCAAATAAAAACTGGCTTAGATTAGGTGACCTTTAATGATCCCTTTCCAACCCAAACCACTCTATGAAAATGCCTGAAGCTACACTTTACATGATCAGTCTGTAAGGAAAAAACAACACTGATTTTGGAACATTTTTTTAATGGAAGATTTACACTTTTCAGAGTGTAAAACTTAGAAATCTCTAACTAAGAGAGATAAAACAAACTGATGCGAGCCTTCTTCAAACCAAACAGAAGTGATGATAGATAGGTTTGGTTTGTCAGCAGGGATTTAGGAGGGGCAGGTCCAGCTTGACCAACCTGACCCCTTTCTGTGACCAGGTGGCTGCCTGGTGGATGTGGGGCAGGCTGTGGATGTAGTCTTCCTGGACTTCAGCAAAGCCTTTGACACTGTCAGCCACAGCAAACTCCTGGCCAAGCTGGCAGGTTGTAGCTTAGACAGGGGCACTCTGTGCTGGGCTAAGAACTGGAGAGCAGCCAGGTAGAGAGGGACCTGGAGGTACTGGTTTATAGCAGCTGAACATGAGCCAGCAGTGTGCCCAGGTGGCCAAGAAGGCCAATGGCATCCTGGCCTGTATCAGGAACAGTGTGGCCAGCAGGACTAGGGGAGTCATTCTGCCCCTGTATTCAGCAATGGTCAGGCCACACCTTGAGTACAGTGTCTCCTTCCAGGCCTCTAAATTTAAAAAAGATGTTGAGGTGCTTGAAGGTGTCCAGAGAAAGGCAGCAAGGCTGGGGAGGGGCCTGGAGCACAGCCCTGTGAGGAGAGGCTGAGGGAGCTGGGGGTGTGCAGTTGGAGAAGAGGAGGTTCAGGGTAGACCTCACTGCTGTCTACAGCTGCCTGAATGGAGGTTGCAGCCAGGTGGGGTTGGTCTTTTCTGGTAGGCACCCAGGGACAGAACAAGAGGACACAGCCTCACACTGCACCAGGGTAGGTTCAGGCTGGATGCTAGGAAGCAGCTCTTCACAGAAAGAGTGATTGCCATTGGAATGGGCTGCCTGGGGAGATGGTGGAGTCCCCAATCCTGGAGGTGTTTAAAAGGAGACTGGATGAGGCAATTAGTGCCATGGTTTAATTAATGAGAAGGTATTAGGCGATAGCTTGGACTTGATGACCTTGAAGGTCTTTTCCAACCTGGTTAATTCTGTTCTGTGATTCTGTGAAAGCAGCAGCTAAACATAGAGGAGGTCAGCCTAAGTAAGAAGTCCCATCCAGCACCCATAAGTGACATTATAAGCAATCATCAAGGCTCTACCCTAGCTAACCGGGGGGCCACCAGGCCCCCCGGCCTTTTGGTTCCCACTCCCATTCACCCAGTGTGCACCATGAGGACTCACCAGTGACAACAGGAGGAGGATCCTCTGCCCAGTTGGGCAAACTTGGGGCTTCTGCTTTTCCTGGGGCTGATTATAAAGGGGAGTGGGCAGGGAGGGCAAAGTGGTCACACCTGAGGTGGGAGGAGACTCCAACAGCACCCAGGTGCTCTGGGTTTGGGGGGAAAAAGGGGAAAATGCAGTGTGGGGTGGAAAAGAGGTAGGTATGGTGGAAAAGTGGAGATAGAGAGGAAAAGGAGGGAGATGGAGGAGAAGTGGGATTAAAACAAACAAACAAAAAACCCCACAAGTGGGATGTAAAAAAAGAAGGAAAAAGGTGATCCTGCTCTGGCAGGAGGGTTGGACTGCATGATCTTTCAAGGTCCCTTCCAGTCTCTGATATTCTGTGATTCTATCTCTATGTGTGCAACCTGTTCCAGTGAGGGTGGTGAGGCACTGGAACAGGTTGCCCAGGGAGGTTGTGGCTGCTCCCTCCCTGGAGGTGTTCAAAGCCAGATTGGATGAGGCCTTGAGTGAGCTGTACTAGTGGGAGGTGTCCCTGCCTCTGGCAGGGGGTTGGAACTAGATGATCCTTGAGGTCCCTTCCAACCTTACCATTCTCTATGAAAACAGAATTCTCTCTCTATTTAATTTATGTTTTATACTTATGCATACTTATGTACTTTAAGGTACAAACATTGCTTGATCAGCAAACTGCAATGGTAGATGTGTGGACAAGTAAATCACTGACTCACAGAACCTTAGAGGATGGAAAGGACCCTCCAGAGATCATGGAGTCGAACCCCCCTGCCAAGGCAGCACCCCCTAGGGTAGTTCACACAGGAATGCATCCAGGTGAGTTTTGAAAGTCTCCAGAGAAGACCCCACAACCTTTCTGGGCAGCCTGCTCCAGTAAAGATACGGTGCAGAGCCTGATACTCTCTCATCTCGAAGCTCCAACTGGAAGTAAACTACCAGATGAAGAGTTAAAGAGGAGTGACAGAACAAGAGGACACAGTCTCAAGCTGCACTGGGGCAGGTTTAGGCTGGATGTTAGGAAGAAGTTCTCCACAGAAAGAGTGATAGGCACTGGAATGAGCTGCTCGGGGAGGTGGTGGAGTCACCGTCCCTGGAGGTGTTTAAGAGGAGGCTGGACGAGGCACTTAGTTAATTAGAAGGGTTAGGTGATAGGTTGGACTCGATGATCTTAGAGGTCTTTTTCAACCTGCTTAATTCTGTGATTCTGTGGAGTCACAGAATGTGGTGGAGACCTCCATTTCGGTCAGAAGTGGGAAGGAGAAAACCCTGGGCAGCATTCGGCTCCTGCCCACCCTGCCAGCAAGGGCTCTCCCCACATCTGGTCCCAGGCTTTTGTTTGGGTGGCAGGGGCACAGCTCAGTGAGAGCAGCCCTGTTTATTCTGTCGGGGAGCAGCAATCAGCATGCTAATCGCTGCGGCTCCTTGCATGCCAACGCTCCCGCACACAAAGCTCGCTGTCACCAGCCACACCGAGAGAGAAAAAAACAACACAGACTTGGAAATTTAGACGAGTCCAAATCTCTCTTTCTTCCTTGGCTCAAACTTAACAGTTCTGGAGGGAAGCCAGGGGGAAAGGAACAGTAGTGCAGAGCCCATAACCCAGAGAGACAGCATCATTCATGATACGAAAAGATGCCTGTAAAAATTTCCCCATCTGGCTTACTGTTTGCATTATCATTTTTCCAACTGCAACCTTGTGAATAACTCTTGTGTTTAGCCTTTGATGAAGGACGGCTCTGCTCACTTCCAAACGGTGGGTGAAGCAATGTGTAAATCTAATAAAAATGTGAAAGAAAAAAAAAAACAAAAAACAACAAACCAACCAACCCACCAAAACCCACAACAAAAACCCAAACCAAAACATTCCTAACAATATTTCCTAACAAAAATACGCAGGGCACAGAGGACACAGTAACCTAATAGGTTTAGAAAACAATCAAAGGAGGGGGAACTCCAGGAATAACTAATTGCACCCATCTTTCTGCCAAAATTTCACATCCAAGCTATGAGAAGCAGTAACAAAAATACCAGCAATTTGGCAGCCCTTTATGTTAGAAACTTGTTTCTTCTGTTGATGAACAAATGACCACTTCTCCAAAGAAGCAGTGTCACAACCCCATGCCTGTTTTTCTACATACTTTGATGGCCACCATAAAATATAACATTTGCAACAGTCCCTAATGCCATCACCCAAACGATTCCCCACAAAGCTGGTATCTTGTTTGGGCATAAATAACTAAATGCAATCTGCGAGCAATGACAGAAGGTTTTGCTTTTGTTAATGGTCTCATAATGTTTTTAGGTCCTGAAAATGGCAATTTGTTGAAAAGGATTAAAAAAACAACAAAAACCAAACCCAAGCCAAAAAAGACACTGGATTCAAGGGACAGATACTCAGGGAAACCTGCAGAGGCTGCCTATCCTATAGTCAAAAATGTATCTCACTACCACAAGAGTAAGCTTCTCCTGGTTTACTCCAGCACAGTTGAAATTCTTATCTGTTAGCTTTATTGAGACACTGGATAACACTCCCAAGCTACTAGAAGGAGAATTACAGAATCACAAAACCTTAGAGGTTAGAAGGGACCTCCAGAGATTATCCAGTCCAAACTCCTGCATCACCCAGGGCAGTTCGCACAGGAATGCATCCAGGTGGGTTTAGAAAGTCTCCAGAGAAGGAGACTCCGCAACCTCTCTGGGGAACCTGCTCCAGGGCTCTGTCAGCCTCACTGCAAAGAAGTTTCTCCTCATGTTGAGGTGAAAACTTCTCTGTTCCAGTTTGTAGCTGTTGCTCCTTGCCTTATTGCTGCCAATCACCAAAAACAGATGGACCCCGCCACTTGAAACCCACCCCTCAGCTATTTGTACACATTGATAAAAGATTGATAACTGTTTCCATAGAGAAAGGAGTCTTAATGACAAGACCTAGCTCTCAGCAAAGCTTTCACTAAGGATTACTACACCTTGGCATTATCCAAGTCCTGTTTCTTCAGTTCTCTGAACATTTTGCTAACACTTTTTAGAGAAATAATAGTTCCATATCTGTTAGCTGTAAATATGCTTTTTTTGTTTTCCTAGTCACCCATTTTAAAGTGCCCCTCTTCGCTGCTGTTGAAGAAACTGAAAAACAAAGGTTCACAACCAGCTAAAGTATTAAAAAAATTACCAACCAAACAACCAAAACCTTGCTTTAAATAAGTGATTGAAAAAACACACCCAGTGTGGCTATCCAGCTCCGTGCAACTTGGCAGAGTTAAATAGGTCATGCAAATGGGTCACCCTGCAATGGCAAGGATCGCAGTGTGGCCAGCTGCTGCGCCTCAGCTAACAGGGCAGGCAGTAACTTTTACAGTGGTCTCACAAGACACACAGCCAGAACTGAGTCACTCTGGCAGCCCCTACAAGGCATTAAGGCACAACTTCCTCGACACATTAAATGGAGATGATAGTGCCTCTCTCTGAGCGGGTACTTGCTGCAGATGTTGGACTAGACAGAGGATGGATCACTTGTTCAGCACATCATTTCTTACAGCCCATTTCCTTCTGGCTTTTGAGCAAACTTAAGGGTTACAGTCTACAATTCCTTGCCTCATTTCACCTATTTGTTGATCTATAACATTTTGTATCTACAAATGTAGATATTTATAGATACTAGAAGTTGAGAGAGACCCCTAAGGATCAATAACCATAGAACAAAATATTTATAGGTAGCTATACATCTCTAACCTATAGATATCTGTATTTTAGCTATCTGTGACCTTTAACAGGCTGGCTACAGAAGATAACGCTTCAGTGTGGTGACAGACAGGACACAAGCACAGGATACAACAGCCCAACCCTTTTCTGCTTGCCTAAGCAGAGTCCTGGCAGTTACTGTAGGATCAGCATTCTAAGCAATGTCTTTGATTTGTAAGTGTTAGAAATATAAGAGTCATTAATGTAACTAATCTGACTGCAGCAAACTTCAGAACAAAAGAATTAAAACTTAAACATTAAAAATTGGGGGAAAGTCCAATGAACCTGCAAGGAGGGACAGGGAGGAGTANGGATCAGCATTCTAAGCAATGTCTTTGATTTGTAAGTGTTAGAAATATAAGAGTCATTAATGTAACTAATCTGACTGCAGCAAACTTCAGAACCAAAGAATTAAAACTTAAACATTAAAAATTGGGGGAAAGTCCAATGAACCCGCAAGGAGGGACAGGGAGGAGCAGGGATGACTAACAGGGGTGCAGGGCAATGACAGGACAAGGGGCAATGGGTTTAAACCGGCAGAGGGGAGATTGAAACTGGATGTTAGGAAGAAGTTCTTTACAGTGAGGGTGGTGAGGCACTGGCACAGGTTGCCCAGGGAGGTTGTGGCTGCTCCCTCCCTGGAGGTGTTCAAGGCCAGGTTGGAGGAGGCCTTGAGTGAGCTGTGCTAGTGGGAGGTGTCCCTGCCTATGGCAGGGGTTTGGAACTAGATGATCCTTGAGGTCCCTTCCAACCTTACCATTCTATGATTCTATGACTCCCTGGGAGGCAGAAGGATGGATGGGAAGGAAGGGAAGGAGGTGTTCTCACAGCTGCATTTCAATGCTGTCACCTTTTCATCCTGTGATCTGGCAGGTTCACCTCTAGAAAATCATTTTGCCAGGACAATTGCCTGCAGGTAATTCAAAGAGCAGATACTTACACCTCCATGGAGGGGGAGGGCACTTGTCATAGAATCATAGAATGGTAAGGTTGGAAGGGACCTCAAGGATCATCTAGTTCCAACCCCCTGCCATAGGCAGGGATACCTCCCACTAGTACAGGTCACTCAAGGCCTCGTCCACCCTGGCCTTGAACACCTTGTCATTGAGGAGCGGTGGGTTGCTGGTTTTGGGTTTTTTTTGTAAGACTGAAAGCTTGTGTTTTATAAATCTGAACCAGTGTTCACCGTATAGCATTAATTTTCCTCCCAGAAAGCGAAGCACAAAATCCTGAACCCTGTAAAAACAAAACAAAAAAACCCAAAACCCAACCCACAAAAGCTGGCAGCTGCACGGGACAGACACCCTGGAAAGCCACCGCGAATTCACACAGTAGCACTGCCAACACACAAGATAGTTTCAAGCTAGCGAGAATCAAATATTCACAGCAGGCAAATTCTCTCCATAGGATCTGCTGATCAGATGCAACGGCGAGCAGCTTGAATTTGGCCCACATCCATTCCTTTCATCCGCCACAATACTACACAAAAATATTCTCACTGCATCCACGCCGCAAACCGGACCTGCGGCTTACGGCTGCGGAACCAGCGTTTATGTCAGATGTGCCACTGCCACGGCCCGGGTGAGAGATATACAGATAAACTCAGGGGGGGTGGGAAACAAAAGCAAGGCAAGCTGGATGTCTGCTCACAGCGCTGAACAAAATGCCAAGGGCACGCCACTTCTGCGAGCTGGAGATATTATTAGTTGTCAGCAGCACCGCGCTGTTTTGCAGGACAGCTGCAGACAAACAGGTGGCCCTTTTGCATTTCTGGAAGGCCGAAATTTTCCCTCCTCCCAGAGAAATTGGAAGATTTCAAAAAAGTAAAATTAAATAAATATTTAATTCCAAACTGATTTTCCAACCAATTTCACAGAATCGCAGGTTGTTAGGGGTTGGAAGGGATCTCTGTAGATCATCGAGTCCAACCTCCCCTGCCAGAGCAGGACCATAAAATCCAGTGCGGGTTACACAGGAGCACATCCAGGCAGGTCTTGAAAGTCTCTAGAGGAGGAGACACAAACTCTTAAAAGCCCTTTTGCTCACTCCCCAAAATGTCTTCCTCATTTTTCCATTTCATATAAATAATTAGTGGAGATAACTTATTTATGGCAAAGCAACGGATATCTTGACTGATTCACAAGCAGATGGAAAGGACACATTGAAAAATCCAATTGAAGTCCACTAGGAAAGAACTTGCATGAGAAAAGCTGGAAACTCTTCATATATCTATATCTGTATCATCTATATCATCTATATCTATATCTAATTATGCACACATACATATATACACAGACATATGTTTTACTCTTTAGGCTTTGCTGTATATAATTTTATTTTTTAGGCTTTGCTGTATATATTTTACTCTTTAGGCTTTGCTGTATATATTTTACTTTTTAGGCTTTGCTGTATATACTTTACTCTTTAGGCCTTGCTGTATATATTTTACTCTTTAGGCTTTGCTGTATATATTTTCCTTTTTAGGCTGTGCTGTATATACTTTACTCTTTAGGCTTTGCTGTATATATTTTACTCTTTAGGCTTTGCTGTATATATTTTACTCTTTAGGCTTTGCTGTATATGTTTTACTTTTTAGACTTTGCTGTATATATTTTACTCTTTAGGCTTTGCTGTATATGCTTTACTCTTCAGGCTTTGCTGTATATATCCTACTCTTTAGGTTTTGCTGTATATACTTTGTAGGCTTTGCTATAGTAAATCTATACATGGTTTACTAGATATATGTTTTCATACATATGCTTTACTATATATAGAATCATAGAATCAACCAGGTTGGTATATTTACTGTTTATACAGTATGCTGTACTGTGTGTACTTCACTCTGTAGGCTTTGCTGTGTATGTTTTAATCCACATGTTTTACTAGATAAATGTTTTCATACATATGCTTTGCTATATATAGAATCATAGAATCAAGAGGTTGGTATATTTACTTATTTATTTATATTTATATTTACAGTATGCTGTACTGTATATATATATATATATTTATATATACAGTATATATGTATATATACAGTATAAAACTGCACAAAACACTGTTTTCTGTGGCAGATGAGCAGATTTGGAAGGAACTCCACTGTAGTCATGACACATTTAGAAACACAGGATGCTTAATCTCCAGAAGACAAAAGTGACAGCACACCAGAACTGAAGGCAAGCTCCACGAGAAGGGTGAAGGAAGACAAGGCTGCATGCACCCCAAAAAGATCCTGGTAAGAGCCTCTCCTAATGAAAATTAAATGCTCCATAGGGATAAACAGAACGACGGTGACCCCAGGAGCAGGGAGGGAAAGTAGGACTTACCAGCCCAGTAGCCTGACCCGATCCTTGCCTCCCAAAGTGCAATAACCCTGCAGAGCAGCAGGTCTGACAGCCGTCTGGGAGCTGCACAGCTGTGGCTTGCGGGGGCTGAACGCACACCCCCTCCCCCAAACTCCACCTCCAGCCACCCCCAGGGCAGCAGCACAGCCTCAACACCCTAAAACTATGTGAGGTGCTGGCTGGCACACGGCAGCGGCTCCCCTCCTGGCACCTGCACAGGCAGAGAGCAGCCTGGGAGGGAAATTTATCAGCGTGGGGGAAACTCTGTGAGCCCCAAAGGCAAGAAATAAGTCCAGAGAATAAACAGGGAGGTGATCAGATGGAACCAGCAGGCATAAGGCACACTGCCATGTGAGATGAAACTGTACCACTGCCAAGGTGGGGCTGCAGGAAGAGCAGGGAGAAGGGCCAGGCTTGCTGGGAGCACCAGCAGGCCAGGGAGCCTGGTAAGCAGCATCTCTAAGAGCTCAGCAGGGAAGATGGTGTTTGCAAAGAAAGCCAAGCATTTTCAGCTTCTTTTAGGGCAATCAGCAAGGAAGCAACCTGTGTCCTCAAACAACAGCTTCACATCCTCAACAAAAAACACCTTAGAAGTTCAGTGAAGAAAATGGGACTGCTTGGAGCACAGTGCAACTACACAAAACATGGGAGGAAACTGCCTCCAGTTGCACCAAGGGAAGTTTAGGTTGGCTATCAGAAGCAAATTCTTCACTCAAAGTGTTCTCAAACACTGGAACAGGCTCCCCAGGGAGCTGAATCTCCATCACTGCAGGTGTTTAAAAGCCACAGAGATATGGTGCTGAGGGACATGGCTTAGCAACAGTCTTGGTAGAGTTAGATAATGGTTTGACTTGATGATCATAAAGTTCTTTTCCAATCAAAACAATTCTATGGTTCTATGGTGCCAGAAAGTGCAAACATAGCTCTACGCAACCTAAGACTGCCAGGTGATTTTCAGAACCAGATCCTGAAGATCAAGATGGAAATACCAAACTCTTACCAAGTCATTTGGATCCTGCTGCTTCCAACTAGGCTTCCTATGCTGGAAAACTGCAAGTAGCTAGAGCAAGAAGATTGGGCACAACTGTGATACCACTACTTTGGTAGTATAAAACTGACTCTGCTCTGACAGCATAAAGGGAAAGCTGGGCAAAGGAAATAACATATTCATTTTTTCAGCATTCAGCAAAATCTTTTGTTAACAAAACCATACAATGGTTTGAATTGAAAGAGATCATCTCATTTCAACCCTTCTGCATGGGCAAGGACACCTCCTACTACACCAGGTTGTTCAAGGCCCCATCCAGGCTGGTTTTGAACACTTCCAGTCTTGGAGCTACCACAGCTTCTTTGGGCAATCAATTCAATGCCTCACCACCCTCATGGGGAAGATTTTTTTCCTAATGTCTAATACAAATCAAGCTTCTTCCAGTTTGAAGCCATTACCCCTTGTCCTGTCACTACATTTCTTTGTCCAAACCTCTCTCCAGTTCTCCTAGAGGCCCACTTCAAATACTGGAAGGCTGCTAGAAGGTGTTCCCAGAGCCTTCTCTTCTCCAGATTGAACCCAAACTCTCTCAGCCTGTTTTCATCAGAGAGGTGCTCCGGCCCTCTGATCATCTTCGTGGCCTCCTCTGGATCCAAACTTTGAGTCAGTTTTCTTTATTTAAGATTTACTTCAATAATTCAATGTCTTTCTTATGGGAACCTCACCAGAGCAGAGCAGGAGAATCCCTCCCCACCCCACCCCCACCACCATGCTTCTTTTGATGCATTTTGGATAAAATCTGAAGTAGAATCATAGAATAAGTCAGGATTGGATGGGACCTCAAGGATCATCTAGTTCCAACCCCGCTGCCATGGGAAGGGATACCCTACCCTAGATCAGGCTGGCCAGAGCCTCATCTGGCCTGGCCTTAAACACCTTCAGGGATGAGGCTTCCACCACCTCCCTGGGCAACCCATTCCAGGCTCCAACCACTCTCATGCTGAAGAACCTCCTCCTTACGTCCAGTCTGAATCTCCCCATCTCCAGCCTTGCTTCATTCTCCCCAGTCCTGTCACTACCTGATGGCCTAAAAAGTCCCTTCCCAGCTTTTTTGCAGGCCAATTCAGATACTGCAAGGCCACAACAAGGTCACCTGGGAGCCTCGTCTTCTCCAGACTGAACAGCCCCAACTCTCTCAGTCTGTCCTCACAGCAGAGCAGCTCCAGCCCTATGAGCATCCTCGTGGCCCTTCTCTGGACACACTCCAGCATCTCCATTTGTCCCAGGGGCTCCAGAACTGGATGCAGTACTCTAGGTGGGGTCTCACCAGAGTGGAGTAGAGGGGGAGAATCACCTCCCTCACTCTTCTGCCCACACTTCTGATGCAGCCCAGGCTCTGACTGGCTTTCTGGGCTGCAAGTGCACACTGCTGGTTCATGTTGAACTTCTCTTCCACCAGCAACCCCAAGTCCCTCTCCTCAAGGCTGCTCTCCAGACAGTCACTGCAATTCAGCAGCAATGCTGAATCTCAAGAACCTGTCTGATGTTCTCTTAAATCTGCCCTTTACCATCAGATTATTTATTTTTCCAAGATCTTTGCCCTGTAACAAATTTCAGCCACATTTCTAAGCTTCTCATATGATGCAGCACATTATTGTCCTTTGTATGACACCTATAACTAAAATCTACAACCAAGAATGTCCATATTGTGTATAATGAAAGGTGAGTGCAAGGAGTTCAGAATATAAAATAGCACTGCAGGTCCTGGGCTGGCAGTGAAAATTCATTGCTGGGTACACAGAATGGATGATTTGTTTCATTTCTTCAAATTTTAAATAAGAGCTTAATATCCCATGGAATGATGTAAAGGTGGGAAGAGACACTGTGGCTAGCAAAGGAAAAGGATGTCAGGCAAAGAGAAAAGAAAATAATGGGAGGGGACCATACCAAAGAACATCAGCAAGAGCAGCCTCCAACTCAAAAGGCAAAAGGAAATCACGGAGGGTTGGGAGTGGTGCACACAGTATGAGCACAAGGCTGGCCCTATGACTTCACTAGATAAGAAGGTCCTGATATTTCTCCTTGCTGCATCAGCTCATTATCCCTGAAGGCACAAATAAGACATTTAAACAAATGGGAGCTCAGCTGACATCTTTGTCTTTGGGGGACAGAGCAATCAGATGATGTGCATTCCCTCAGATCTGCCCAAGCCAAGATACACCCTGAGTGAGATGGCTTTGTTTACTGCAATGAAGATGGAACAGGGGCAGGCAGGGAAAAGAGCTCAAAGCATTTCCAGGCTATTCAGGGTCTCTAATGTTGATAAAATCACAGCCAGATGTCAGATTTCAGAGGAGCTGCCTATCTAATGCCACATTCTCTTGTAACAACCACGCTGTGGCCAAGAAAGAGGACATGGAATAGAACAGAATCAGAGAATCAGTCAGGGTTGGAAGAGACCACAAGGATCATCTAGTTCCAACCCCCCTGCCATGGGCAGGCATACCCTACCCTAGATCAGACTTACCAGGGCCTTAAACACCTCCAGGGATGGGACCTCAACCACCTCCCTGGGCAACCCATTCCAGGTTCTCACCACTCTCATGCTGAAGAACTTCCTCACATCCAAGCTGAATCTCCCCACCTCCAGGTTTGCTCCATTCTCCCCAGTCCTATCACTACCTGAAAGCCTAAAATGTCCCTCCCCAGCTTTTCTGTAGGCCCTCCTTCAGATATTGGAAGGCCACAAGAAGGTCACCTGGGAGCCTCTTCTTCTCCAGACGGAGCAGCCCCAACTCTTTCAGCCTGTCCTCATGGGAGAGGTGCTCCAGCCCTCTGAGCATCCTTGTGGCCCTTCTCTGGACATTTCTCTTCCATATCTTCTCTGCAGCACAGGATGATAGCACTTTGCTTGTGAGCATTTGGACCTCAGCTTCATGACTTCTTCTGTTACTCACTTTTCACAATTTTGATGAATCAAGTTTAACAAGATGGAGGTTTAAAAACACCTCATGCACAGTGAAGTGTAACCAATACTTCTATAAACTGCTGGGAATTCATCTTGCAAATCCAGAGTCAGATGGGTAAAAACACAAGGGCAGGTGGAACACCACCCAAAAAGTAAAGCCTGCCTCCTTCTGCTGCAGCAGTGGAAAAGGCCCTTGTTTACCTCTCTCTCTTTCTTGTCAGTTGGGCTATGAAGTGGGTCAACACAAATTTCAGTGCAGAGTGGGTTGAGGACAGAGCTATAAAAACAGTGAGGATGTTCTCATGTTCTCAGTGCCATTTGAGCTCAGTGTTTGGGTTGTCTATCCCTTCTCACCCATCCTTCTGGCAATAAATTTGCTGTCTACCTGAAGGGGGTAAGATCATGAAGACAAATTTGACCTTTGTTTGCACTCACATTATGTGTGCTGGGAGTATGACTAACCTAAACACAGGTTTCAAGGAACCCTAAACACTTTTAGCGCTGCAACATCCTGTTGAAGAAACTGGATGCTCTCTGTTCTCAGCACATCCCTGTGGCTGCTGCCCCCACAAGTGAGCTCTACAGCAAGATATAAATATGGGCACAACATTCACAACTAAGTAGAGCATGAAGTTTCCTACCTTTGGTTTATTTGCATGCAATTATGAGGATATAGCAAAGCATTAGTGATCATGAAGATGATCAGAGGGCTGGAGCAGCTCTGCTATGAGGACAGACTGAGAGAGTTGAGGCTCTGCAGCCTGGAGAAGAGAAGGCTTCCAGGAGACCTTAGAGTAGCCTTCCAGTATCTGAAGGGGGCCTACAGGAAGGCTGGGAAGGGATTATTGACAAGGTCATGCAATGCCAGGACAAGGGGTAATGGGTTTAAACTGGCAGAGGGGAGATTGAAACTGGATGTTAGGAGGAAGTTGTTTGCAGTTAGGCTGGTGAGACACTGGCACAGGTTGCCCAGGGAGGTTGTGGCTGCTCCCTCCCTGGAGGTGTTCAAGGTCAGCTTGGACGAGGCCTTGAGTGACCTGTGCTAGTGGGAGGTGTCCCTGCCTATGGCAGGGGGTTGGAACTAGATGATCATTGAGATCCTTTCCAGCCTTACCATTCTATGATCCTATGATTCTATGATTAAGGAAAGCACACAGTCTGATCATGGATTTAGGAGACCTCAAAAGCAGCCAACTCAAACAAGCTGCTTCAAGCAAACAAAACAAAACCCAAAAGAACATGAACTTTAAATCTAGAGTTACAAGTCATAAGACCTACTACTTCAGATACTCTGAAAATAAATGCAGTTCCTAAGCCACTGGGGTCCCAAACATGGGACCACCAAAGAAACTAACTTGAGCATTAAAAATGGGAAAGTACAGTTTTCAGTAGACATACTGTGATAGTTTATCACAGAATGACAGGGGTTGGAAGAGATCCCAGGGGATCATCAAGTCCAACCCCACTGCAAAAGCAGGATCACCTAGGGAAGGCCATACAGGAATGTGTCCAGGTGGGTCTTGGAAGTCTCCACAGAAGGAGACTCCACAACCTCCCTGGGCAGCCTGCTCCAGTGCTCTGTGAACCTTACAATAAAGAAGTTTTTTCTCATGTTGAGGTGGAACTTCCTGTGCTCCAGTTTGTATCCACTGCCCCTCATCCTATCATAGGGCACTACTGAAAACAGACTGGCACCTTCTTAACACCCCCCCTTCAGACAGCCATAGACATTAATAAGATCTTCTCCTAGCCCTCTCTTCTCCAGACTAAACAGCCCCACATCTCTCAGGCTTTCCTCATCAGACAGATGTTCCAGTCCCTTAATCATCCTTGTAATCATCCATTGGACTCTCCAGCAGATTCCTGTCCCTTTTCAACAGAGGAGCCCAGAAGCGGACACAGCACTCCAGATGTGTTCTCACCAGGGCAGAGTAGGTGGGAGGAGACCTTCCCTTGACCTGCTGGCCATGCTCTTCTTAATGAACTCCAGGAAATCATTTGCTTTCTTGCCCAGAAGAGCACATTGCTGTCCTGTGGATAACTTACTGGCCCCCAGGACTCCAAGATCCTTCTCCATGAAGCTGCTTTCCCCAAGCCAACCTCTAATCAGCGCTGGTGCATGGGGTTGTTCCTCCCTAGGATTTTACACTTATTTTTGTTGAACCTCATTATGCTCCTTTTTGCTCAGCTTTTCCATCTGTCCAGATCTCTCATCTGTTGGGCACCTCATTACAAGGATGTGGAGGTGCTGGAGTGAGTGCAGAGGAGGGTAATGAAGCTGGGGAAGGGCCTGGAGAATAGATCTGATGAGGAGCAACTGAGGGAGCTGGGGATGGTTAGTTTGAAAAAGAGGAGGCTGAGGGTAGACCTCATTGCTGTCTACATATACCTGAAAGGGCATTGTGGAGAAGCTGCTGCTGGTCTCTTCTCACAGGTAAACAGTGATAGAACAGGAGGGAATGGCCTCAAGCTGCCACTGAGTAGGTTTAGACTGGACATTAGGAAACATTTTTTCCCATCAAGAGTGGTCAGGCATTGGAACAAGCTGCTCGGGGAGGTGCTGGAGTCACCAACCCTGGATGTGTTTAAAGGTCGTTTGGATGTGGTGCTTGAGGATACAGTTGAAGGGTGAACTTTGTAGAGCAGGGCTATTGGTTGGGCGTGGTGATCCTGAGGGGATCCTGTGATGCCATCGAAAGGCAGCACAGCCTGAAGGGGTGACAGCCACTCCTGCCAGTTTTGAACCAGCCACGAACAAAGCTTCTCCCAGCCAGGAAGCATGAGAGAACCCAGGACACCTACATCTCCTTGTATACCCTGTCACTTGCAATCTAGCAGGAAGAAACTTTCCCTGGGTGCAGAGGGAGCTTGCAGCTCTAAATACAAAAAAAAAAGCTGTTTTAGAAAGCCACCCAAACATACACACACACACACACACACACAAATGACAACAAACCTGAGAAATTCACAAATTAATCAAGTTGAATTGTGTCTTGAGTGACATACCTAAAGCACACCACTGAGGTAAAAACAAAGGAACTCTGCAAACATCTGAAGGGGGCCTACAGGAAGGCTGGGAAGGGACTATTGACAAGGGCTTGCAATGACAGGACAAGGGGCAATGGGTTTAAACTGGCAGAGGGGAGATTTAGACTGGATGTTAGGAGGAAGTTCTTTCCAATGAGGGTGGTGAGACACTGGCACAGGTTGCCCAGGGAGGTTGTGGCTGCTCCCTCCCTGGAGGGGGTCAAGGCCAGGATGGACGAGGCCTTGAGTGACCTGTACTAGTGGGAGGTGTACCTGCCTATGGCAGGGGGTTGGAACTAGATGATCCTTGAGGTCCCTTCCAACCTTACCATTCTATGATTCGATGATTCTATGAACATCTTATGCTCCAACACAAACAAAGCTTTTTACAAGTTGAGTACAGCCATCACCTACAACCAAACAGTGCAGAGCAAACCTTTGCCTTTCCTGACTGCTGCAGAGGCGACTGTGTGTTAAGCCATGGAACAACAGATGCTTCTCACAAGCTATTTATATGTCTTGCTGCTAAGCTGCTGCACTTCACTGCAATGAAGATCACCTATGCAAAGCACATCTATGTGCTGAAATTTCCTCAATGTCTTCCTCAATTAAGAGGTCTACTAAAAGCTGCTAACCTTTTTCACATGCCCTACCTTCCTTTCTCTGCCTACAGATTCCAAGCTTCATGGGATCCCTTTGATCACATCTGATATCTTAGGGCACTGTTACCCAATGCCTGCTTTCTATATTTTGACTTGACTGTTGTGAAAATAATCTCCTTTTCCAGGAAGAGCAATGTTGACTATTCCAGGGAGCCAGCTGCAGGGAACCATCAGATGTAACTTGCCACAGGACCTCTGGGATGGAGTGAAGCTAGTAGAGGAGGAAAAAAACCTAAAAAATTGTGCATCTCCACCTGAGGGTCATTAACTACCTGACCAGCATAACCTATTATGAACCAATACAAGTAACTTAAAGCACAAACATTCAGAGACAACTGTCTGAAAATCTGAGCACTGCAGGCTGTTTCTAGTTTTCCTCTCTCACTACATCCAAAGTAGATGTCAAGGACAAAAAAAAAAATGTATTTGGAAATGAGTAATAGTGAGATTTACACCTGATCCTTTTCTGATACAGCAGAACCTAATTAATCATAGACATGAAGCTGTATTGGAGTTACAGCCTCAATTCTTAATTTGCTCTGGTCATTTGTCAGATGTCTTCCTACTCAGCCACTTGACTTCATTCAGGGTGTGCAATCCAGGAAAATGCAAAGTTTGTAGGGAAATATGTGCATGATAAATCTCATTTGAAAGGTTTTGCTCCATGCAGCTGTACTGAACAACCCAAGCACAAAACTTTGACCATCCGAGGCCAGAAAACAGCTGATATTTTCATTTTGTAATGCATTTGTAAAGGTTTCAAACTATAAAGGTACATAGAGTTGAAATCAATTTGACATGAAACTTTTGGAAGTGACTCATAGAACAGTTTGAGATGGAAGTGACCTTAAAAATTATCTAGTTCCAACCTCCCTGGCGTTGGCAGAGATGCCTTCCATTAGGCCAGGTTGCTCTCTGGTTGATCAGAGATTAATCACTTGCTTTTTAAAATACTATTACCCAATCTCTTGAGCCACCCAATCCTGATTAAATTTTACTTTCTAAAATATGATCTCAGAGAACTGAAACTCCTTGGATTCCAGACTTGGACATGTTTTTCTGAAGAGCTGATTCACAGAATGATTTGGGTTGGAAGAGTCCTTCAGAATCATATAGTTCCACCCCCCCTGCCATGGGCAGGGACACCTCCACTAGAGCAGGTTGCTCCAAGCCTCATCCAACCTGGCCTTGAACATCTCCAGGGAGGAGGCATCCACAATATCCCTGGGTAAGCTGTTCCAGTGTCTCACCACCCTTACTGTAAAGAATTTCTTTCTAACATCCAATCTCAGTCTCTCCTCTTCCATCTTAAAGCCATTGCCCCTCTTCCTACAAGCCCTTGTGAAAAATATGAGCACTGCCTGGCAGTGTCAATACACTTCTTCTAATGGCAGCAGCTACTATTAACATGAGTTGCCTCTTCTTCTGTATTGTGTTCTCTTCTGCCTGGTATATTAAGAAAAGCTGCCTTCCATTTTAAGCCAACAAACAGTAACAGTTGGCCAATACTTGGACTTCTCTCATCAAAGACGGCAACCTGCTATGCAAAGATCAGGATACTACACAGCCAGAGCTGTTGGAGGGCCTCTGCATCCCAATGTCCAAGTACAACTGCCGTAGGTGGGCCTCAAAAGATGCAAGAAAGCTGCCTGTGGAGGCCAGGGGCCTGGCAGTAGCTGTTAAAGCCAGACTGAATCTTTAACTCCCCAAGGCAAACAGCAAAATAGCGAAACCGCCAAGGAGGGTTCATTCCTGCTCAGTTCATGACCTCTGCAAAAGGGAAAAAA
>VWZE01006500.1:16566-30896 GCA_013396675.1 Eubucco bourcierii | reverse complement strand
TAGGCAGGGACACCTCCCACTAGCACAGGTCACTCAAGGCCTCGTCCAACCTGGCCTTGGACACCTACATTTCTGTTTTTACTTCCAGTAAAAGATGTCTAGAATGATTTCAGTAAGGAAAATGAAGGGGAGGGAAAATCAATACTTCCCAATTCATTGCAAGTACATTTTACAGACAACCAAAATGTGTGTGCAAAATGATGTTAAGCAAATCAGTGTCTGCTCTTAACTTTGACCATATACCATGTAACAGCCTAAATTACTAAATACCACAACACTCAATCCATGTACCTGTTGTTTGAAAACACACCTTTGCTGCCTTGGTTGCGTGGTTGTAACTGTCACACAGTTGGAGTGAGCCAGAAATCTGCCCTAGTGGCCACAAAGGCCAATGGTATCCTAGGGTGTATTAAAAGTGGAATGGTTAGTAGGTGCAAAGAGGTTCTCCTCCCACTCTGCTCCCATCTGGTGAAGCTGTGTCTGGAATATTGTGTCCAGATCTGGGCCCCTCAGTTCAAGAAGGACTTCAGGGAACTGCTTGAGAGAGTCCAGTACAAAGCCACAAAGATGCTGAAGGGAGTGGAATATCTCCCTTGTGAGGAAAGACTGAGGGAGCCTGAGGGGTGACTTCATTCAGGTTTATAAAGATGTGAAGGGCAGTGTTGGGATGACAGAGCCAAAATCTGNGGGAGCCTGAGGGGTGACTTCATTCAGGTTTATAAAGATGTGAAGGGCAGTGTTGGGATGACAGAGCCAAAACTGCTCAGTGATGTCCAATGACAGGACAAGGGGTAATGTGTGCAAGCTGGAGCACAGGAGGGTCATACATAGAGAAGAACTGTCACTGTGAGGGTGACAAAACACTGGAACAGGCTGCCCTGAGAGGTTATGGTATCTCTTTCTCTGGAGACATTCAAAATTTGCCTGGATACCTTCCTGTGTGACCTACTCTAGGTGACCCTGCCCTGTCAGGGGGGTTGGACTGGATGGTCTTAAAAGGTCCCCCCAGCCCCTAATATTCTGTGATTCTGCATGAACCTCTCCAGTTTATTCAAGGTATAATAACAGTTTAGCAGTTATCTATCTTCCATCCCTTTTCAGGCAGCAGGAAAGGATACCCCAGATATAACTCAAGGACTGGAACAATTTATTCATGAAGCTATGGTAGCTGCAAGCTTATATAGAGTATCCAGAACAGCCAACTTAAATGACTACTGTTAAGATTAAGTCTACAGAGATTGTGCAAATATGCCTTTGAAGGACCATCTGAAAAGCACAACTCATGAATTATGTCTGGATGCTCTAATTGTTTACAGTTGTGAAGACTCAGCTTTCAGGAGGGGGGAAGAAAAAAATAGTAGCACAATAATAGAGTATATTTAAGAAGCAGAAATTCCTGAAGTTTGTGGGCATAAAATCAACAACTAAAACAATAAGGAAATTAAGAAACTCTTCTTTAATAAAGGGTATTCCTACTGCAAGGCTTTTTTGCAGCTCTTTCACAATGTCTTGGTTCAGGCTCCCTTGGGGAGTAGAGTACAAAGAACCTCTCCCCCTTCAGGACATAAAGTCCTGTTCTTCTGTTTGCAGCCAACACACTAGAGGTGTGCCTGAGGCACACTTCTGCTACATCTTCTCTCCCCTAAGAAGGCACAAAGCAACAAGGGTAGGAAGATGAAAACGTGCATCACACCAGGTCTTAGGAACTGGAACAAAGAATCACAGAACCACAGAACCAGGTTGGAATCACAGGTTGGAAGGGACTTTCAGAGATCACCGAGTCCAAGCCCCCTGCCAAAGCAGCATCCCCTAGGGGAGTCCATACAGGAATGCATCCAGGTGGGTTTGGAAAGTCTCCAGAGGAGACTCCACAACCTCTCTGGGCAGCCTGCTCCAGAGCTCTGTCACCCTCACTGTAAAGAAGTTTCTCCTCATGTTGAGCTGAAACCTTCTATGTCCCAGTTTGTAGTTGTTGCTCCTTGTGTTATTGCTGCTGACCACTAAAAAGAGCTTGGCCCCAGCCACTTCACAACCACCCCTTAGATATTTGTACACACTGATGAGATCTCCTCTCAGCCTTCTCTTCTCCAAACTAAACAGCCCCAGGGCTCTCAGTCTCTCTTCACAGGGAAGATGCTCAAGTCCCTCAGTCATCCTCATGGCTATCCACTGGACTCCTTCCAGCAGGCCTCTGTCTCTCTTGAACTGGGGAGCCCAACATTTGACACAGTATTCCAGGTGTGGTCTCACTAGGGCACAGTAGAGAGGGAGAAGAACCTTCCCAGACCTGCTGGGCACACGGTTCCTGATGCACCCCAGGTTGCCTTTGGCCCTCTTGGCCACAAGGGCACATTGCTGGCCCATGCAGAACTTGCTGCCCACCAACACTCCAAGGTCTTTCTCCACAGAGCTGCTTTCCAGCAGGGCAGCCACTAACCTACACTGGTGCTTGCTATTCCTCCCCAGAGGTAGGACCCCACACTTGTCCTTATTGAACTTCATGTGGTTAAGGAGTGGAGATGGTAGAAACAGCTTGTCACTTACGGTGGGAAAATAAAGGGAAAACAAACCACTTATCACTGCTAATTTTTTCCCTAAAAATCTCAGTTTATACTCCACTTCCTGTCCTAACCAGACCTGAGATTGTCCTTTCCTCAGTAAAGGAAAATGAGCCAAACCATGCTTATAATTCAGCTTACCTTGGTATAACCTGTGGCTCCTGCTCAGAAAAGTCACAGGTAAGCCTAGTAGAGATGTTCATGCACCCTCAAGCAACAAGCTTCTAACTCCTCACCTCTGCTTCTGAAAACTTTGCCACTTTAAAAACACATTCTACAGATTGGTGTCAAATTTAGCTGATGAGAATGCATAAAGGAAAAGGGTAAATTTAAAGCAAATATGATTTTTTCTTTCCTTCTCCTCGAGTTCAGTTTGTTGACCAGTAAGAGGTGTCTCTAGACAGCAGAACCAGTGGAGTCCAGCAAGATTATTAAGCCAGGCTTCACAGGCCATGAAAGCAGCTGTACTAGGTCCAGAGCCAAGAAGAAGCTGCCAGCAATTTAGCTGATTTAAAGCACTGCAGAGCCCAGTTCCCAGTCAGCACACATGTCTCCAGACCTCTCCTGCAGGCACAGATTTCTGGAGAATGCAAATGTTACACATGGCTACCCAGAATCAGCTCAAGGCCAGCAGGACTTACTGGCTTTGGCAAGTATCTCTAGATTGCCCTAGTGACTAGGTAATCAGACCCAGCATTACCTTGCTGGAATGCATGGACCCAGGTGAGGCTCAGCACTGTACTGAAGCTTGTCAGCTCTTTTATCTGGAGACCCTGCTCAGAGCTACCTGGGGTTTACAAAGGTCAACAGGTGTCCAAATATAGGGGCTACAGAGCTATGCAATCACCTTAGGTGGTGTGAGAACATTGCCCAAACTGCAGCACAGGGAACCCATCCAACCAGGAGGTACCAGACCTTAGGCACATCTGTTCTTTGCACCTGAGCATGTACATGCCAGCCAGCCTGGAGCTGCAAAAGGCTTCAGCATGCCTCATGGTCTATGACAGCAGAGAGTCTGGAAAAGCAGCTAGCACATGAGCAGTACCCACTTTCTGGGGCTTTTTGGCTACCTGGAATTCCCTACATGTGCTACAATGCACTGCTAAACTGACTTGGTACCTTTGGGCCGTTTGCCTCTGAAAGGGAAGGGCACTGGCATGGAGCAGCTCTCCTGCAAGAATCATCCTGTGGCTGGGCTCATCCAGGATGATAAATGCTGCTGCCAAACCCCAGCAGGCTGTTCAGGGAGTTGCCCACACCCACAACACAGAGGTTATCCAGGATTTTTCCATTCTCTGGCATATCCTAAACTCCACCTTCCATTCTCCTGAATAGAGCAGTTGACTCTTTTTCCTCTTATTTATTTCCTACCCACTTCCTAACCTCAGTTTGGCACTTTTATTGCTGCAGCTATTATTCTAAAGTTATAAAAGGACAAGGTTGTTTGTACACTGTCATAAAAAAGAGAGTAAATCATATTGGAAGCTACGATGGAGAATACTGACCACAGTCTTTGAAGGCCTTGGTCTGAAATCTGCTTGCATAACAGTTTGCATGCAGGCTTGAGTGCTGGACTCCTAGCATGGCTCATCAAATTTCAGCCAAACAAAACAGAACAGGCAAAGTGAACTACTTGGGGAAAGATGTAAACTAGCTGCAGGAACAACCAAGAACACCAAGACCCCAGCATAAGAAAGACATGGAACTGCTGGAGCAGGTCCAAAGGAGGGCCACGAAGATGATCAGAGGGTTGGAGAATGTCCCCTATGGGGATGAGCTGAGAGAGTTGGGGCTGTTCAGCCTGGAGAAGGCTCTGGGGAGACCTTACAGCAGCCTTCCAGTACCTGAAGGGGGGTTACAAGAAAGCCAAGAACAGACTTTAGAAAGATCTTCTAGTGATAGGACAAGGGGTAATGGATCAAAGCTTCAGGAGGGCAGAAATCAGAAAGAAGTTCTTTACAGTGAGGGTGGTGAGACATTGGAACAGGTTGTCCAGGGATATTGTGGGTGCCTCCTCCCTGGAGATGTTCAAGGCCAGGTTGAATGAGTGCTTGAGCAACCTGCTCTAGTGGAAGGTGTCCCTGCCTGTGGCAGAGGAGTTGAAACTAGGTGATGTTTCAGGATTTTTCCAACCCAAATCATTCTGTGAATCAGCTCTTCAGAAAAACATGTCCAAGTCTGGAATCCAAAGGAGTTTCGGTTCTCTGAGATCATATTTTAGAAAGTAAATATTAATCGGGATTGGGTGGCTCAAGAGATTGAGTAATAGTATTTTAAAAAGCAAGTGATTAATCTCTGATCAACCAGAGAGCAAGGACTAAAGAGCACTTAAGGTCTCAAACACCCCTGGGAACTATCCAACAGTCTAATACTGTGGGTGCCGACTCTGGGCAGACTTTGGATTTGTGTTTTCTCACGCATAGTCCTCACGTTATGAGAAGCCTCCTCTAAACTTCACTAAACTTCAGCCTGCTCAAAATTCTGCATTACAGTTATGTCTATGAAGACCCAAAGGCAGTCAGATCCCAAGTGTGCTGACACCACTGTGCTGACAAATACCTTACAGAATCACAGAACCATTTCAGTTGGAAAAGACTGAGTCCAACCATTACCTAACTTGACCAAGTCTGGCATAAAACCACGTCCCTTATTGCTCCATTTCCTTTCTAACTGCATCTATGTGTTGTCACTTAATTAGAAACTTCTGAAGGCAAAGATTTCAGATGCCATGTAGCATCCACCATAAAAGGGATGAGGAGATTCACACCACTAATACTTACTTAACAGGGAAACAGATTTTAATCACTGCTGACTGTACCATTCAATGATCTGAGGCACTCAGAAATTGAGGCCAGGCATATCTGAAGATCAAGCTCCTCCATTCCCTTCAAATTCATCATCAGCCTTGGGTTGTTCAGTCTTGAGAAGAGGAGACTGTGAGGGGATCTCATCAATGTTTACAAATATCTGAGGGATGGGTGTCAAGTGCATGGGGCCAGTCTCTTTTTGGTGGTGCACAGTAATAAGACAAGGAGCAACGGATACAAACTTGAACATAGAAGGTTCCACCTCAACATGAGAAACTTCTTTACAGTGAGGGTGACAGAGCACTGGAGCAGGCTGCCCAGAGAGGTTTTCATTTTCAAAACCTGTCTGGATGCATTCCTGTGTGAAATACCCTAGGGGATGCTGCTTAGGCAGGGAGGTTGGACTCAATGATCTCCAGAGGTCCCTTCCAACCTCCAATGTTCTGTGATTCTGTGATAACATTAGTTTGAATTCTGCTCTTTTGGCTGTTTTAAGACAGAATGAAAGAACAAGTAATAACTGGTGTGATATTGCTGCTGATAAAGTATCATCTACTCTAGCACAATCCTGCTAATAACCTCGCTTGCTCAAATTTTTGTTTGATTGCAACAGTTCTCTGAGAGGATATAATTATCTTGCTTCTTCCTTCTCTAAAATCCTAGTTCACTGCCATATCAGATTCCACCCAGCACTGTAAAAATAAAACACAGGCATGCACACTAAGAAGGAAGATCAAACTAGTCTGGCTCTGTCCTTCAAGCAAACCCTAACCCCAAACCCACTCTCCCATGACAAACTTTGTGTCATGTTTCCTTCTTAGCTAAGTTTGTTACTAAACACTGACTTTAGCAATGGATTTTATGTCTTCATTTGGTGACCATTTTCTCACTTCTCTCTCTTTGCCTCTTTATAGGCTTTTATAAAATCTCTGGCAGGCCTCTCTGAGGATCATTCTGTTTGATTTACTAGTTTGCAGCTATTTTTGCTTAAGATCAACACAGTGCCAAGATTCGATCACAGTCAGTTCTATGAAGCTAGATTTAAACTGGATCTCAGGAAGAAATTCTTTACAGAAAGGTTCTTTACAGTAAGATTATTGACAAGGTCTTGCAATGACAGGACAAGGGGCAATGGGTGTAAACTGGCAGAGGGAATATTTAGACTGGATGTTAGAAGGAACTTCTTGATAGTGAAGGTGATGAGACACTGGTACGGGCTGCCCAGGGAGGTTGTGGCTGCTCCCTCCCTGGACGTGTTCAAGGCCAGCTTGGATGAGGCCTTGAGTGAGCTGTGCTAGTGGGAGGTGTCCCTGCCTATGTCAGGGGGTTGGAACTAGATGATCTTTGAGGTCCCTTCCAACCTTACCATTCTATCATTCTAAGGGTGGTGAGACACTGGAAAAGGCTGCCCATGGTGGTCATTGATTCCCCCTCCCTAGAGATGTTCAAGGTCACACTGGATGAAGCCTTCACAGTATCACCAAGGTTGGAAGAGACCTCAAAGCTCATCAAGTCCAACCCATTACCACAGACCTCAAGACCAGACCATGGCACCAAGTGCCACGTCCAAACCTGCCTTGAACACCTCCAGGGACGGTGACTCCACCACCTCCCTGGGCAGCCCATTCCAGCAGTCAATGACTCTCTCAGGCAAGAACTTTCTCCTCACCTCCAGCCTAAACTTCCCCTGGCACAGCTTGAGACTGTGTCCTCTTGTTCTGGTGCTGCTTGCCTGAGAGAAGAAAGCAACCTCCTCCTGGCTACAACCACCCTTCAGGTAGCTGTAGACAGCAAGAAGGTCTCCCCTGAGCCTCCTCTTCTCCAGGCTAAGCCTTGAGCAATCAGGTCTGGTGTGGAAAGTGTCCCAGCCCTCAGCAGAAGGGGTTGGAACGAGGTGATCTTTAAGGTCCTTTCCAACCCAAATCATTGTATGAACCCATGAAAAATCAGAACATGGATTATTTCCAATACATAGTACCAAGCCTGTAGTAGTAATTATTTTCTTTTTTAACATTTGCTTGTATTTTCTTTGAAAATAAGTAGCACAGCAAACCAGCATGCCTGTGGCTGATGCATCTGACCCTCTCAGGACATTTCAAATTGCACTTCTCATGCAGTTGTTATGGTTTAAGAAGCAACTACTATCTGAATTCTTTAGAGGTGACAGGAGGGACCTAGTGAAGGAAAACATCCGAGAATTGTACAAAAAGAAAAGGGTTTCTCTGCTTCAGTGTATGCCAAGTGAAAGCTGCATGAATTACTTTTTCTAGATCAGAAGTTGAGACATTTTATTAGCTTGTGCTACTGACCTGTGCAGACAGTTTTCTGGCACAATTTTCCCCTCCCTTGTTTACAGCATCACCTCAGTTGTCCAGAACTTCTTGTTATCCCCACAAGGGTCAAATTCTTGACATGTATTAATTACACCGAAAATTGCTCTGGATTACTTGAAACCTCAAATAACTGAACCTAGTCACCATCCTCCTGTTTTAAGTAACAGAGGACACACTGTATAGTGGTGCTAATTCTTTGGGGCTGATCCCTGTAACTCCAGAAATTAATACACAAACGTCCCACTTCTTATCTAGCAGGTCTGTCAGCTTTGGGCTGAAAAGGACGCTCAAGATGCAGGGAGTGTTTATAGCATGGTCCTACTCACTGCTGTAGGCTGCAGGGCAGGAGGAAATAGGAAGGACAGGAAGGTTAAAACCAAAAACTACTGACCAGCATTCCTGATCCACGCACTGCTGGCCAAGGAGACAGAGCTGCTTCACAGTTCATCCCTCCCTAGTCACCAAAATGACCTTGGATCCCCTCCTGTAGTCAGCCAAAGAGTAGCTGCTCCCTGCACAGTAAATGTATGTCCCACTGACACTTGAGCTTTTACAGTTGTAGCTACTGGGCTCCATCTCCTCATACCTGCCACTTGGCAAGCAGGCCTGAAGTTTCTCCCTGAAGGTGCTCACCAAGCAGCTCCACAGGAACCTCTATGACTGAATGAAGAGATGAAGATGCAAAGACCTACTCTTAACTCACATGGTCAGCCAACAGCAAGCATTAGCTCTGAGGGGTTGCTAGGCAGGACTAGTAAAGTTGGGACTGGTTTTGGAAAATGAAGCAAGCCTCCTTCTAACCAAAGCAGAAAGGGTATTGAAAGGACAATAGTGATGAGGCAGCTTTCATCAAGGGAAGCTAATGGAAATATCCAGGAATGCTCAGTAACACCATGGGATTTGCTACACAGCACACATCTAACCCAACGGTTATAAAAGGCAAGAAGCAGGAGCACCAGCAGCCCAGGCCTGAAGTTTGTTGCCCCACAACAGGTGCAAGGATGAGACTCACATCTGGCACTCGGTCCAACATGCCTCCCACCACACCAATACAACTGTGCAACACATCATGTCAAGAACATCTCTCTTGCTGCTGCAGTAAAATCAGAGCAAACACCAACATCACCCCTCACAAGGAAGAGAAAGGGGGCAAAGCATGATGTTTACCATCTGCCTTAGGAGGAAACACAAGCTTGATTCCAAACTGTGCATGAGAACCAGCACAGTTCAAAAGAGAAAACATTGAAGAGATGAAAGAGTGTACAGAATGGACTGGGAAAAGAAAAAAAAACTGTGTTGAACTCAGCACACACTTGGATGCATGCACACATTTAAGCAAGGTCAATCCTCTCTCTTGAAAGGTCTGAAAAGCGAACTCCTTTTCACACGTTTCACAGTAATCAATCAGCGCACACTATTGCCCCAAACAGAAACAGACATTTGCCATCTCAGGAGCAGCGCTTCCTGCATGAAGATGAGGAGGTAGAAGCAAACAAAGAAGTGGCAGCAGAAAGAACTTTCAACAGAAGGACACCACTTCCAGTAGCTGGGGATTGCCTCTGTACTGCAGTATTCATTTTCTAGACCATTAGTTATATTGCTTGTCCAGAAATGAATGTGTAATTCTCCTACTAAGCTGTGGCACAGATTGCCACACAGTAGCACGAGGCTATTCAGCTTTCAAAAGGTTAAAAATAGTTAATGGCATTGATGTCCCCCAGTCAGACAGCCCAGCCTAGCACAGTAGTTTTGCACAAGCAATTAACTGAGCTCCTTCCTCCGAAGCATTAATTTTAACAGGTTTACAATAGTATCATTAGACCTTTGGACATTTAAGAGGAAGCACATTACAATTGGAAAATTCTGTGCCAAGCAGGAAGCGAGAGGCTTTCATCCAGGAGCACTGAGGAATGCAGAAGACAAGGAGACTTGAGTGTCAGCTATTTCAGCCTCTATGAACTCTTGACCACAGCAGTGGACTGCAGAATTTTAGTGGGCTCTCAAACCAAAGAAATCGCTGTTCACGGATCGTTAAGGCGCTGGTTTTCCACTAGTTTGCCTTTTTGCTTGCTTGCTTGAAGCCAGGGAAACAACTGCAATGTGATCTTTGGAGTGAGACACGTTCCATCATCTGCATTCAGCACGTAGGCTCCTGCTAGCGACATGCACATCATCTGACAGAAATCCACTTACAGTGCCCGGAAAGGTTTTCAGCATAGAAACACTCCCAACAGTTGCTAGCAGACGTAAACTGCAACAGACTTCACCAAGTTGATTCACAGCCAAGAGGGGGATTAGAGACAGCATTCTTTTGCCACCATCTTCAGCCTCAGGGCCAGGGTCATGACAGACCCATTGCTAACTCATATTTATTGCCTTTTTCCAGGAGAAGGAGGTAATGGGAAGCTTGAGCCTCTCTGGCTAGTTTTAAGGCAGCAGATCTGTTGACCTAACCACATTGTGGGAATTACCTCAAAGGAGGTAGTAGCCAGGTGGGGTTGGTCTCTTCTGCCAGGCAACCAGTGACAGAATGAGAGGGCACAGCCTCAAGCTGCAACAGGGAAGGTTTAGATTGGATGTTAGGAAGAAGCTCTTCACAGAAAGAGTGATTGGCATTGGAATGGGCTGCCTGGGGAGGTGGTGGAGTCACTGTCCCTGGAGATGTTTAAAAGGAGACTGGATGAGGCGCTTAGTGCCATGGTTTAGTGAATGAGAAGGTGTTGGGTGATAGGTTGGACTTGATCTTGAAGAGCTTTTCCAACCCAGTTAATTCTGTCATTTTTTCTGCTCACCTTCTAGTGCCTGGTGAAGTTGAGAACTACTGGGAAGGAACTCTGCTTAACAGCTTCAGTGCTGCTATTGTCCAGTTATCAACGTTCCTCAGATCATATCATGTGGATTTAATGGGCAGTAGCATCTGCTGCAAGAAGGTAGGGTAGCAGCAAACACTGCAAATATCCTTACTAGGGTCATAGAATCATTTAGGTTAGAAGAGACCTTCAAAACCATCCAATCCAACCTTTAACCTTACTCTACCAAGTCCACCAGTACCCCACTTACACTGAATTTAGCTCCCACTCTTTCAAGTGCTGGCACTGAGCTGCTCCCTGCAGCACAGGATACATGTCACTGAAAAGAGAGAGTTAAGGATCAGGGACAGTATTTATAGCACAGACCTACAGACTCCAACCTGTGAGAGGCTTTCCAGAATTAGGGAGTGAGAATACTACTAAGCCTGGTTCTCAACACAGACAACCTTTAAATTGGAATGTCAGGATGAGACTTTCCCAAGTTTACACTTAAGGATCGTGATTAACTTCAGGATTGCATCTAACTTTCAATTCCCTGGCTGCAATTTTGGAATTACTTTAACCTGCTTCTCCAATTTGTTGAGCCTCTTCCTTTCCTCCTGCCCTCTTCCTTTCCTCCTGCCCTCTTCCTTCCCTCCTGCCCTCTTCCTTCCCTCCTGCCCTCTTCCTTCCCTCCTGCCCACATTCCTGCTCATGCAGTTAGCTACATTCTGCAAAATGAAGAAGGGTTTTTTTCAGCTAGACCATTTGCCCACTCCTGCTTATCATGTAGAACAGTAAAATTCAGAGCCCCTGAAAGCAAGTGGAGCCTCAGGTCTAGCTTGTCTTGTTAAGGACAAAAGCTGATACTTCTTTCAGCCTCAATGCATGGATATGCACAGCTCTGCTCATTTTACGGTCAAACTGAATGACAGAATCACATAGGATCACAGGATGTTAGGCCTTGGAAGGGACCCAAAGAGACCATCGAGTCCAACCCTCCTGCAGGAGCAGGACCAGACAATCTAGCTCAGGTCACAGAGGAATGCACACAAATGGGCCTTGAAAGTCTCCAGAGAAGGAGACTCCACAATCTCCCTGGGGAGCCTGTTCCAGTGCTCTGTGACCCTTACAGTAAAGAAGTTACCCCTTGTGTTGAGGTGGAACCTCCTGTGCTGCAGCTCACATCCATTGCTGCTTGTCCTATCCCAGGGAGCAAATGAGTAGAGTCTGTTCACCCCACTCTGACACCCAGCCCTCAGATATTTATAAACACTTATTAAATCCCCTCTCAGTCTTCTCTTCTTTCTGCAGCAGAAGATACCCAAAGACTGGAAGTGCCAGGATACAACTCCAGCAGCACCACATTCATCACGGGGCATGGGCACCACATTTGCAGACTCAGGGCACCCAACTCTTCTGCTGAAAACTCATGAAGATAGCAACCCTCCAGAGCACAGGGCATCTGCCCAGCTATTAAGAAGCCATAAGCCTCAAGTGAAGAGTTTAAGTCATTCTGATCAGGAAGCCTTTAGTTTCAAAGACAACAGGCACCAGACTCTTCATTCAGTAGAGCCCTAAGCTACATTCTGAAGAACATTTTGTTTGTTAAAGTATATTTTTTCATAGAATCACAGAATCATAGAATGGTAAGGTTGGAAGGGACCTCAAAGATCATCTAGTTCCAAATCCCTGCCATAGGCAGGGACACCTCCCACTAGCACAGCTCACTCAAGGCCTCCTCCAACCTGGCCTTGAACACCTCCACGGAGGGAGCAGTCACAACCTCCCTGGGCAACCTGTGCCAGTGCCTCACCACCCTCACTGGAAAGAGCTTCCTCCTAACATCCAGTCTAAATCTCCCCTCTGCCAGTTTAAACCCATTGCCCCTTGTCCTGTCATTACAAGACCTTGTCAATAGTCCCTCCCCAGCCTTCCTGTAGGCCCCTTCAGATACTGGAAAGCTACTATCAGGTCTCCTGGAAGCCTTCTCCTCTCCAGGCTGCAGAGCCCCAACTCTCACAGTTTGTCCTCACAGCAGACCTGCTGCAATCCTCTGAGCATCTTTGTGGCCCTCCTCTGGACCCACTCCTACACTTTCATGTCCTTCCTGTGCTGGGGGTTCCAGAATTGTACACAATACTCCAGAAGGGATCTGACAAGAGCAGAGTAAAGGGGAAGAATCACCTGATATTTTTCCCCCTGATATTTATATATGCTTAGAGATCACCCTTCAAAAGCTTGCCATTTCTGAAACACTCAGTGAGCCAACATAATGCAAGCCATGGTTGAACTTGCAGAAGGACACTAGGAACCAAAAGCAAATCTAAAAACTAAACCAGTGGGCAACTTGCATTTTTCACAGGTACAAAATGAGCTCCTCCTGGAAGCCAGCTGCCCTCCCCAACCCGAGGAAAGACTCTGTCATTTATAGTAAAGGTTAATGCCATGGTAAGGGCAAGTTCACATTTCAGCTGCCTAGCATTTAGGACTTCAGCAACAACAAAGTTTTTAATTCTGCCATTTTCAAATGTTATCCATGGAATCCTTCACTTTATTAAACCTCCTACACCAAAGAAAAACAACCAACCAAACCCAAAACAATCATCATATCAAACTTTTACCTAGATAGTTTTATAAATAACATCTTTGTGAAGCCACTTGACAGCTCCAAACCAGGCAGGCACTTTGCTTTTAATCAAGCACTTTTTTCTAAAGAGTGGTGTTTGGCTGGGCAATAAAACACTGCATAAACCAACAAACAAAAACACAGTTCCAAGAAGAGATCCTCTGCAGCATTCATCCTGTTGGTTTTAACTCAGAAAAGGTTCCCTTTCCATTTGAGTTTGCATGTTAACCATTTAAAATGATTCTGTGTGAAGACAGCTAATTATGCAGCTATTGATCTGACCAGGGCTGAAGACTCAAGTTGGGAGAGCAGTCTAAAAACAGGCTGTGAACAACACAGGAATGCCTGTGATATTTTTGTAAGTGTTATTTATTATTTGTATTAACATACTGTCCAGGAGTCCTGGCCACGGAGCAGGACTCATGGGGTGAGGTGTTAGACAAAAACAGACCAGCAGATGATCCTTGCCACAAAGAGCTTACACATATTATTAGCATTTGGACAAACCAAGCCATGACATTCTCAGCAGCAGAGCTCAGCAGGCTCAGGGCACAGCTTAAGCTTCACCTTTGAATCCTAACAAGTCTAGTTTGGGAACATGACAAAGTTTGCATGTGTCCACAGCAGCTACAGTTCACAGCTGTCCTTCGCAAGTGTCTTAACAAATTGGACTCAATCTTAAAGGTCTTTTCCAACCAAAATAATTCCATGATCCTATGATCTTGGCTGGTGCCATTCTGACCCGACAAGGAAACTATTGAGGGTGGTCTGGGTGCTAAATGAGAGCCTTCAGCTTATACCAAGGGACAACTTTCTGGACACAGGCAGAAAGGGACAATATCCTTTGCATGACGAGCGGAGGTCCCAGCCAACAAACAGCTTAGGTTATTGAGCACACCACAAAGACTACAGCCAAGGAAGCATCCAGAAAAAAGAATGTTAAGGCCAGCAGTGAGGTTGGTCTGCAGAAGCCCTGGCCAAGTGCTGGCTGGGGCCAGTGGTGCAGCAGCACACAAACCTGGGAGGGATCAGTAACAGCCAGTTCAGAAGCAAACAAGGTGTCGCTCGCTTCGAGTTTCACCTCCAGCATCACAAATGCAGCACTCCAGCTGGGAGCTGAGGACAGAAGGGACCACTCCTGGATGTAAACCACAGCTCACAAGCCCGAGTGGGATGATGAACACAAAGACTAACAGAAGCTGGCTGAACTTACT
>VWZE01006498.1:143943-156137 GCA_013396675.1 Eubucco bourcierii | reverse complement strand
TGAGGGTTCCAGAACTGCACACAGTACTCCAGGTGATTTATTAAGCATCAGGAAGTAATCCCCTCATGATGCAACCAAATGTTAAACATGAAAACTCTTTAAAGTAGTCTGTAGGTTACAAAGCAAATCCCTGTTAAAAAAAAAAAAAAAAAAAAAAGTAGGCTCTTGGTATAAAATTTAGGAAGTTCTTCAGAAAGGGCAAAAAGATATTTAGTTTTTTATTCACAGTGGAAGCAGAGTTGTCTTTCTTTTCTCCACATTCACACTCTGGTTTTCCCTTGTAGCCCACAGGCATACACAATGTTGTTGCACCATTTGGTCTTGTGTCTTGTACACTACACCTTTCTACCTTAGCACATGTAAAACAATTCTAAAAATAGAGAAGTCCTGTGGTATTATTAATATTTGGCAGCAATCATAGAATCACAGAATGGTCTGGGATGGAAGTGACCTCTAAAGATCATCTGGTCCAAAGCCCTCTGTAATAAACAGGGACATCCTCAACTAGATCAGGTTATCCAGAACCCTGTCAAGTCTCACTTGGAATATCCCCAGGGGTGGAGCCTTGATGACCTCCCTGGGCAACCTGTTCCTATGTTCCACTACCCTTGTGATAAAGAACGTGTTCCAAACATCCAAGCTAATCTGCTCTTAGAATCATAGAATCATAGAATGGTAGGGTTGGAAGGGACCTCAAGAATCATCTAGTTCCAACCCTCTGCCATAGGCAGGGACACCTCCCCCTAGTACAGCTTACCCAACCTGGACTTGGAACACCTCCAGGGAGGGAGCAGCCACAACTTCCCTGGGCAGGCTGTTCCAGTGCCTCACCACCTTCACTGGAAAGAAATTCCTCCTAACATCCAGTCTAAATGTCCCTTCTGTCAGTTTAAACCCATTGCCCCTTGTCTTATCATTACAAGACCTCTTCTCTAGTTTGAAACCATCACCAATTGTCCTATCACCACAGACCCTTGCAAACAAACACTCTCCATCCTTCTTGTAAACCCTCTTCAGGTACTGGCAGGCTGCTATTAGGTCTCCCCAGAGCCTCATATTCCACAGAGTGAACAGCTCCAGCTCCCTCAGCCTGTTCTCATAGCAGAGGTGCTCCAACCCTCAGATCATTTTCATGGCCCTCCTCTGGACCAGCTCCAGACCTAATAGCAGCCATCCAGTACCTAAAGGCTGGAGAGGGACTTTTTACAAAGGTCTGCAGTGACAGGATGAGGAGCAATGGTTCAAAATTAGAGAAGAGTAGATTTAGACTGGATCTTAGGAAGAAGTTCTTTGCTGTGAGGGTGGTGGAACACAGGAATATGTTGCTCAGGCTGGTAGTCGAGGCCCCACTGTTGGAGACATTCAGCGCCAGGCTTGACAAGACTCTGAGCAAGTTTATCTTGCGCACAATGCCCTTTCTTACTGCAGAGTGGCTGGACTAGATGACCTTTAGAGGTCTATGCCAACCCAAACCATTCTATGACTCTATGATTCAAAGTGAAGGCACAAATTGGCAAGCACATTGAATTCCCCTTGTCCAAAACCAGAACCAGACTCTATGATTCTAAGTGAAGGCACAGATTGACAAGAACATTCAATTCCCCTTGTCCAAAACCAGACCATTTGTATCTTGCTGGCAGTCACTTAGACATCATTTTTTCTTACTTGTAGGTAGTCATTGCAAGGGCTCTGCTCTGCTTTGCATGCATGAGCAAGGGAACACAATTTTTGACACCTGAGTAGAGCCATAGACTGGATAGGTCAAAATCAAATACTTGACACATTTCCTGCTTACAAATTCATACTCCTTGAGATAGTTATTATAGAGACAGAGTAGTAGTAGTTCCCACTCTTAGCCTAGAAATCCACAGGCTTTTTTTTTTTCTTTTCTTTTCTTTTCTTTTTTTTATTGTTAAATTAAAAGCAAATAAGACTTCTAAATTGCAAGCCTCACTTATCAAATGGCTAATGTTATCTCATTCTGCAGTTTTAGCCAGCTCTCCCCAGTGGTCTGCCAAACAAATACCATTCTTTGTTTCATCTAGATTGATCTTCAAATCAGTCTGCCCTCCACCCAGCTTCTATCTTCTGAAGACACTAAATGTATCATTCCAGCACATTAGTGTAATTGCCTATAATAGAGATGTGCAGTTAGAGGTAATTTACATGCACATATGCCTAACAGTGCCCTCACATACTCATTGAGCATAAGGGATGGCAGGTAGAACCTTGTGAATGAGTCAGATGAACACTTTCTCATTATTATTCTCTATATATTTCCTTTAAAAGAAAGGGGGGGAAAAAAACCTGAACAAAAAGACAAAAGTGACATCAACAGCATCTCTATGTACTTCTGTGAGGGGCCACATAATCAAAACAACCACCAATAACAGCAGAAGACTTGGTGACAAATCATCATAGATGAATACATTTAGTCCACAGCTAGGTGAGTGTAAGTGGACAATACAAGAAGTATAGACCCCGTCCTTCGTGGAAGTGCAAAATCATGGGAACAAAAGAAACATGAAGACTCCAATAACTGACTAGACCTGACTGTCAGTAATCTTGCTCCACGATCCCTTATCCAGAAACACAAGGTTCAATACCATAAATAACTTCATATAATTCTCTGCACCAACATTTTTATGAAGTCCTCACCAACAGTGCCCTCAAGGTCCTCAAGGGTAACTGAACCTCAAAGACCTGCCATGAATCGAAACTAAATAAAATGTTTTGAGAATTCCTTTTTTAATGGAAAACTGAAAAAGAAAAAAAAAAAAACAAAACAACTCTTCCACCAATTTCCCATATGGTTTTACCCCTATTTTTCCAATAAATTGCTCAGGATGCTGTCTGCTCTAATGGAAATAGTTTTTACAAGAGGTTGAAGAAGTGCTCCCTCTTGAAAACAGGAGTACAGAGCCACTCTTACATATATTTGTGTGAGACATATTTTCATGCAAGTAAAGACTTTGTTCTTGAAAGGTGTGATTTTGGGTTTTGATTTTTTGGTGGNAGGTGTGATTTTGGGTTTTGATTTTTTGGTGGTTTGTTTTTTTTTTTTAAGCAAGGAGAAATAAGACAAAATAAAATAGAAAAGGGTGATTCAAGTTTTATGTTTAATTAAAAATTAAAAATTCCATTGCATCTTAATATCTTAGATTGCTTTTACATTTTCCACACCCAGGGCAATTCCCCTTCCCACTTTGCCATGTAATTGTCTGTGGTGCACAGACCCAGCTTCAGCACACACATGGTAACGTGGTGTTTCGGCACGAGGGAAAAGGTTACTTAATGAAGAGTTAAAATCCCTCAATTTGATTTTTAAACTTGACCAGATTTTACTTTCAATGCTTTTACTTTCAATGCCAAGCAGAGGATCTACTCCATTGAGTCACGAAGCTGAATATAAACCAAACCTAACATTAAAATGATGATTTTGTGCAGCTGAGATGTCTCTTTCATACCTCATTGAGTAATTTGCAATGTAAAACTGCTGCCGTAGAAGATCCTCATTCAGTGATTTTTATATGGATCTTGCTATTTAGAGAGAAGCAGCAAAAGAAACCAAGAGCCTGCTCTAGAGTAGGCATAAATCAGACTATTTCTGCTGAGGATCCAGTCTGGAGTGTGGGATGCTTTTCTAGCCAAGCTTCTGAAAGTGTACTATTTTCCTACATGTCCAAAATAATTTCAAAATTTCCCTTACCTATAATTTTTTAACCACTCTCCTACCAATGGGACTTTTGTAGTCCTCCCTCTCACACTGTAGACTTTCCCTTATCCAAAACTGCATTAGTGGGGAGAAAATCTTTACCAACCATCCTTTACAGAATTTCATGCAGGCTGTAATCTCCTGGTGGAGCAGGATTTGAATCCCTCCCCTCATTGGTACATAAACCCAAGAAAAGTGGAAAAGACTACTGGGGACTCAGGCTGAGAGAGTTGGGGCTCTGCAGCCTGGAGAAGAGAAGGCTTCCAGGAGACCTTAGAGTAGCCTTCCAGGATCTGAAAAGGGTCTACAGGAAGACTGAGGAGGGACTATTGACAAGGTCTTGCAATGACAGAACAAGGGGCAATGGGTTTAAACTGGCAGAGGAGAGATTTAGACTGGATGTTAGGAGGAAGTTCTTTACAGTGAGGGTGGTGAGACACTGGCACAGGTTGCCCAGGGAGGTTGTGGCAGCTCCCTCCCTGGAGGTGTTCAAGTCCAGGTTGGACGAGACCTTCAGTGACCTGTACTAGTGAGAGGTGTCCCTGTCTGCGGCAGAGGGTTGGAACTAGGTGATCTTTGAGGTCCCTTCCAACCCTACCATTCTATGATTCTATGATTCTATGACTTAGTGCTCCCTTGGGAGTGCACCATGCCAGGCAAAGACCTCCTCGATTGCATTATTCCAAGGACCTCATTTTTTTATGTTCTCTGTACTGATGAGACTCAGTGGATGGCTTCAGGATCAGTGTTGATAACTTTGGTGCCAACATACCTATGTTGTAAGCTTACTTCTTTACCTTGTTCCTCCAGAGAACACTGTGAAAGAGAAACCGAGTGGAAGAGCTATGGCAGGAATGTAAAGCCTGACTTGACATCACCAGGAGACAGATTTGTATAGTGATCATAGAATCATAGAATGGTAGGGTTGGAAGGGACCTCAAGGACCATCTAGTTCCAACCCCCTGCCATAGGCAGCGACAACTCTCACTAGTACAGCTCATTCAAGGCCTCGTCCAACCTGGCCTTGAACACCTCCAGGGAGGAAGCAGCCACAACCTCCCTGGGCAACCTGTGCCAGTGTCTCACCACCCTCACTGCAAACAACTTCCTCCTAACATCCAGTCTAAATCTCCCCTCTGTCAGTTCAAACCCATTGCCCCTTGTCCTGTCATTCCAAGACCTCGTCAATAGTCCCTCCCCAGTCTTCCTGTAGGCCCCCTTCAGATCCCAGAAGGCTACTCTAAGGTCTCCTCAAAGCCTTCTCTTCTCCAGGCTGAATCTACTGATCTAATAATGTATTGCACAAGAGTAGACTATTTTTTTATGACACAAGTTTCTTTCCACAAAGTGAAATGCTTGTGTGAGTAATCATTGACTTTTAATCTGTATTAGTGGTATAAATGGATTGGACAGAGGCAAGCAAATTTACACATGCTTAAATAAGAAGCTTCCTCAGGGACTTTCCTCTTCTTTGTTCTCCAGTGTCAGGTACATTTTCCCTCCCTTTCTCTTGTAACTTTATCTTCATTGATTTTGTAATAAACCACATGTTTCAATGATCAGCAGTTTTACAGATACAATGATAATACTTTGCTCTTCTGGAATAATATTTTGCACTCCTGGCTCCTTCCATCCAACTATCTCAAGCACTTTGCAAGCTTCTCTTACTTAATGCAGATCAATTACAGGCAGCACCTCTTTTAATAACTCTGCTTTCCCTTCAAGGGAATGCGTTTGGCAAACTTGAATCATGGCTCAGTGTTAACATAAACACACAAATAATCCAGTGCAAAGGCAAATGAAGTCCCTCATTTACAAAATGCAGCCTGGCACATAGCATTAGCAACTAATCCTGCCTTCTTTGAATGGCTTCTCTTTTGGGTTCCCCCAAACTGAAAACATACTCTGATTTTCCTCTTGCCATTTGCTGAGGAGGAGAAGTCGTCGCTAGGATGCCTGACACTATCCCACCTCTTCCCATGTCAGCTGTCATCAAGTTCCTGACAGATGACATGGCTGAAGCAGGACACCTCAGTCTCTTGTTGCCCACACTTGGGGTTTCTGGATTAGGGAAAGCCACCACTGTTCCACACATTATAAAACTTTTAGCAAAAGGCTAATGAAATGCAAAGCTTTCTGTAAGACCAGCACTAGCCTTCCTATCAAATCATCTGAAATATTTATTTGCCCTCTTGAATAATTGATAGGGGCATCAGCTCTCCCGGTCAATTGATTTATTAAGGGACTGTTTGGAATTAAACAGCTTAAAGATATTAGATTTAGCAGCGACCTTGCTTGTTAGCATATTCATTTACCTACGGGAGCTCCCATTAGATATTGTTAATACATGACGTTCCCAGTCACGGCCTGGATCTCCTCAAATTGCATTAACACTGGGCTGTTTAGCCACAGAATAACAGGTTTGATTGAGTGCTTGGGCTTGGTGTAATTAGATTTTCCTAGAAAAGGGGGGACTATTTTAATGCTGTGTGCGTTAAACTAGATATGTCATCAGCATTACTGTAATTGGCAAAAGGGAGCTTTGGAGACCTGGCTCTGTGTGTGTGTATCTTTGTGTTTATGACTTGTCCTACCATTGTCCTAGATGGCATATAATGGCCCTGTTTGCTTGCATATGTGTGACACTGATAGAAGGTATCTGGCCTCTTTAATAAGCATCCCTTTTGAAATCGCTGGAATATTCTATACTGAATAATGGGATCAATTTATTGTTAGTTAAAGCTGTCAATTACTTCTCTCACTGAAAAGGTCATGGAAGTGGTTAATCGATGATGAAAACAGAGCAAGTGTTTGTGTGCATGCTCATTCTATGGATTTCTGTTAGGTGGACAGAGAGATAATCTCCCAGCAAGGTGTGGTTCTGACTCACCAAACCCTATCCCACCTTTACGTGGGTTTCCACCACCCTGTTCTTGCCAATGATTCTGTCATGAAATGCAGTAACATAGCAGTGAATCAGGCACTTCATTTTTAATAACATACCCCTTGATATAAGTAAAGGTGCATACAGGTAATGGAATCCTTGCTAACCACATCTAACTACAAGCTTCTTTGGGGTCAAATAATGCCTCTGGATGTGTGTGCATGAACTTGCTGTTTGCTTCCAAGAGTTTTTTCTGACAAAACTCTAAGTGTACTTGCAATTCTGTGATGCATGCTGGACACTGCATTTGCAGGGATACATGAAGCACTGGATGGAGACCAGGGAAGGATGAAACAGAAGATCATAGGTCACCAGGGAATTATAAAACTGAAGTGTGAGTGTTCACTGTGACTTATAAAGGCAAAAATGGAGAAGCTTAGCTGGAAGATATACTTCAGTGGTCTGTGAAGTTCAGAAAGCACTCAGCTTGGTCAATGACAGCATTGTCTCCATCAACAGTTTGGTTATAAAGATTTGGGATGGCTCATGAAAACACAGTTGTTCACAGTCAGTTCAGGGAGCTCAGAACAAGCTTATGTTTCAACAAGTTTGGAAACCACTGATGGAATTACAGTGGGCAGGGAGTGTGTATTCATTGATATCAACACACACACAGAGACATAAGGACAGCCTGTTAGGTAGAGATGGAACTGGTGTCTACAGGAGAGAATAGCTGTGGAAGAAACCTGCAGCAGTCAGGAGGCACAACATAAAGCAGTATTCTCTGTTGGGGAACTTCCAGCAATAAATAGAGGAAAGAGCAAAAGGGGAAAACAAAACAAAACACAAAACAAACAAACATAAATTATTTTCTTTTTTGCTCTCTTATCCCAAACTCTACTGGGAAGGTTTCTGAAGGCTATGGTCAAATATGAAAATGAGTCTGAAATTCCATATTTCCCCCAACTCTGTGTTTTCTTTAACGAACAGATTTGTTCTGCCAGTTCAACAAGTGAGGAATCCTTTTTTTTTTTTTTTTTTTTCTCCTGTTAAAAAAGGGGGAAACCTTTTTTTTTTTTTTTTTTTTTTTTTTTTTTTTTTTTTTTTCCCCTCCAGTAGATCAGAAATACTGGAAGTATTGTGGAGTATTTTGTTTTATTTTTTAAAAGCCAGATATGTTTCATGTGCCAAAGTACCATACTTGGGAAAGAAGACATTTCCAAGCAGGTTTCTGTGTACAGCCAAAACAGTAAATAAAAAGCAACAACAAAAGTAATTCGTTCCTGAGCAAGGGCTAAAAAGGATTTTAAGTTTGAGGAAAGGACTTGAAGCAATAAACTGGCAGGTGACTGGCAGAGACAGCTGTCTGAAAATTTGAAACTGGTTTGAGTTTTGTAAATCGTATTTATTTTATTTGTGCTCAAACATGTACTCATTAGTAATGTGATCCTGCTGCTAAACTCCAGGTCAGGACAGGGGTTTTTTAGAGCCAGGGCTTCAGAGTCAAACTCCCATCCCACATAGGCAAGAGAAGACTGGGGAAAGATGACTCTTGGTTACACAAACAAAATAATGAAGCAGCTCTGGTTTTCCCTAAAAGAATGGTATGAAACTGGAACAGAATGATCCACCCTCACATTTCAGCTCCAGCCAAGAGATGTCAATGCACCCATTTATATTTGCAGGACTCATGCTAATCGTTTTTCTTGTGACACTGCATTTCCCATCTCCAGCTGACCCTGGAGCTTCTCGCTCCACACATTCCCTTTACTAGGCAAGTTTCTTGGCTCACAGGCGCATCCATCATCAGCATCCAGCTAAAGTTCACTGGAGTTTGAGATGCAAAATTCTAACTGGTAACAAAATGCAACTCTTTGTTACAATATATTTATTTTAATTTCTGGCAAATATTTTGAGTACGAAATTGGTTGGGTTTGTTTTGTTGTTGTTTTGTTTTGTTTTTTAAAGTAGCATTGCTAGGAAAACAAACAAACTGAAACAGAACAAAAAATAAATACAAACAAGAAGTAAACAAATCACTCCTGTTCCAGTACTGGAAATCCCAGGAAAATCTGTTAGGGAATCTAATCATAAATGCAAAGTGCAACTGGCAACCTGACTCCCCCCCTCACTGAAAAAGAAACAAATTAAATCACCACTATGATTACCAAATTAGTGGGCAGAATTTTTCTTTGTTTTGCAAGTGACTGCAACCTTTTTAACAGAAAATCTCTGCTAATTCCCATTGAAAAGGTTAATGGAATAAAGGCAAAAGGGTTTTCTAAATCTGGAGTTACCTGCAGAACAACCCTTGGAAAAAGGTCTGTATTCCTGCACCAAGCCTTTACACAATCCCTCTGCACTCAAAAGAAGCCACATTTCCTTGCAGACTACAGCAGCACAAAGTAGTCCCATATTAATAATCAAATAACCCCATGCCAGCAATCAATTCACTTCAGCAGTAAAGAAATTCTAGTTGTAAATAAAAAGTAGAATAAACTGGAACTCATAATTTATCCCGTGTTTTCTGTGAGTTGCTATTTCACTAAGCATGACATTGAAACAGGAAAAGGGGAAAAAAAAAAAAAAGGAAAAAAAAGAGAAAAAAAAGGAATAGAAAAAAGAGGAAAAGGGAAATAAAAAGGAAAAGAAAAAAAGAAAAAAGGAAAAGGGGAAAATGGAAAAGAAAAAAGGAAAAAGAAATAGAAATAGAAAAACAGAAAAAATAAAATGAAAAAGAAAAGGAAAAAGAAAAAGAAAAAGAAAATAAAAATAAAAAATAAAAGAAAAAAGAAAAAGAAACGAAAAAAGGAAAAGGGAAAAAAGAAAAAGAAAAGAAAAAAAGGAAAAGGGAAAAAAGAAAAAGAAAAGAAAAAAGAAAAATAAAAGAAAAATGAAAAAAAAATGAAAAGAAAAAAGTAGAAAAGAAAAAAAAAGAAAGGAAAAAAGGAAAATAAAAAAAAAAGAAAAAAGAAAAAGAAAAAAAGAAAAAGGAAAGGAAAAAGGAAAAGGAAAAAAAAGACAATGGAAAAAAAGAAGAAACAAAAAAAGAAGAAGACAGAGTAGAGGTTGAATATAAACAGAGCAGAGTTTGCCTTCCTAGGCTGATGTTTTATTTAAAAAGGCAATTCTGATTGCCATTGTCCTTTTTTTTTTTTTTACCACGAATGAAATGAATATTTTCCAAGTATTGCTTTTCTCATTTGTTCATTTCATCTGCAAGAAACTACTGCTTAAAATAACTTGGGAGCTTTTTTTTTTTTTTCCTCTTTTGCCTTTTTTTTCTTTTAATGCCTGAGAGAAAAGCATGTATTCAAGTAACAGCAGCAGAGAGCCCTACCCAATCCTTAATCACTGCTTACTGATTTACGTCCATTTTATTAGCAGGCAGTCTTTTTCCAGAAAGTCATTTTCTTGGCAGGGAGCACAGAGTGTTTGCAGGGGCAGAGGGCCATGTCCCGCTGCCGGTCCCCCCACGGCTCTGTCCTCTGTGCCTCTGTGCCTCTGCAGCCCGGGAAGGCAGCAGGAGTTTTAGTGCCAGAGTTTTGTCTGACAATACTCATCTCTGTAAGTGTGAATGAGTGTTAGATATAAAGCGGGAGGCTGGTTACAAAGGACTCAACAGGGCATAAAAACAATACATATTGCACACTGTGACTCCTCTCATGGGCAAGGCAGGAATTGAAGGAGAGAGAAATAGAGAATTTCACTCTTTGCATCGAGAGACTTCCTTGGTTCTGGGTTTGTTTGCAACTGTTTATGTGTCAGCATAAAAATAATGGATTTGGGGAATGGGACTTGTTAAAAACCTTCCTTGTTTTAGAACAGTTTTTCACTCCCTCCCTTCCCTAGTCACTATTTGTCACAGTCAACTACTGAAATCCTCTATTAATCGCTAAATCCAGATAATAGCGGAGGTGGGTTGGCTGACCTGTGAAATTAGGTCTGCATGTAAAAAGGAATTGAACTGTGTGAGCTTTGGAAATAACTCTGTCGGTATTTACATTAGCATTCGAACATCAAAGATCTCCCCTGGGCTCCTCTAGGTGCCTCTAATCCAAGTACCAATCAACCAACTCAGCTTTTCCACCCAGCCAGCCCAGCCTGGAGACCCTTGGAGATATATCCCAGCCAACCAAGAGGCAGGTGAGAAGCTTCTCACTGCTTATCAGTTCTCAGTTGTTTTTTGTTTTGGTTTGGTTTGGGGGTTTTGGGGGGGTTGTTTTTTGTTTTTTGTTTTTTGTTTTTTGTGAGAGCTGGGCCCCAGGAAACTTGTTAACAGAAGAGACAAGAAAAAAACAATCAGCATTTTTTTATTTCACAAGACCCTGTCCATCTCATGAGCAAGTGTGCACAAATTGTAAATTGCCATCTTAAAAAGAGGCCTTTAAATACACACCAGGCTCAGCGGTCTATAGGAAAGCAGAAACTAAAAGGCAGAGTGGGAATTATTTCCCTTTGTTATTACTAGGAATATTGTTATTGTAGTAAAGAAGCAGTAACCTCACAGCCCTGAAGGGCACTGCACCAAAAAACATAAGCTCACTTGCTGTTTGTACCAGCACAATTGCTACCATTGCAGCTGCACCTGCAGTTTTCAAAGCACTGCTAACACTTAGATAAAAGTCCTGTAGTGACTTGGCCATATGGAAATTCTTCTTCCTGCTCTACAGATGGATAACAAAAAAGAGCTCCAGCAAAAACCCACCAACACTTCTAGCTCAATCCTCTTAATTCCCTGAAGAAGACTCCTCTGAAGTTCTGGCAGTTGGAGGCATTTTTTCTCACCCATCCCAGTTCACTACCAAATCACCTCTTCTGTCTGGCAACAGGTTACAATTTACACAGAAATATTTTGACAGGGAGCACCAAGGTTGTATTACCTTCCCTATTAGCTTCAGCCTCTAAGGGTGTGGGAGAGGGTTGGGAGAAAAGAGGAGGGGGGGCATCATTTACCACCATTTGTTAATAGAGTAGGTGCACAGCATCAAGTGGGCCTCCTCCCAAGACCCATTCTCAGACAGGTTAGCTATTTGCCTCAAGCAGCCCAAGGTGAAGGTTGACCTAACACCTACCTTAGGGAAGTTTAATTTTTTTTTTTTAACTTGAATTTATTTTTTTTACTTGAATTTACTTGAACTTTACTTGAATTGATAGTTTATTTTTTATTCTTTTTTTTTACTTGAATTGATAGTTTAATTTTTGTTCTTTTTTTTACTTGAATTTACTTGAATTTTACTTGAATGGGTAGTTTAAATTTTAGTCTTTTTTTTTTACTTGAATTTTACTTGAATTGATAGTTTTATTTTTAGACTTTTTTTAACTTGAATTTTACTTGAATTGATAGTTTCATTTTTAGTCTTTTTTTTTAACTTGAATTTTACTTTAATTGATAGTTTAATTTTTAGTCTTTTTTTTAACTTGAATTGATAGTTTAATTTTTAGTCTTTTTTTGAACTTGAATTTTACTTTAATTGATAGTTTCATTTTTTTTTTACTTTAATTTTACTTGAATTGATAGTTTATTTTTATTCTTTTTTTACTTGAATTTTGCTTGGATTGATAGTTTAATTTTTATTCCTTTTTTAACTTGAA
>VWZE01006498.1:130440-143840 GCA_013396675.1 Eubucco bourcierii | reverse complement strand
ATTGATAGTTTATTTTTTATTCTTTTTTTTACTTGAATTTTGCTTGAATTGATAGTTTAATTTTTATTCCTTTTTTAACTTGAATTTTACTTGAATTGATAGTTTAATTTTTATTCTCTTTTTTTACTTGAATTTTACTTTAATTNTTTTTACTTGAATTTTACTTGAATGGATAGTTTAATTTTTATTCTCTTTTTTTACTTGAATTTTACTTGGATTGATAGTGTAATTTTTATTCTTTTTTTTACTTGAATTTTACTTGAATGGATAGTTTAATTTTTATTCTTTTTACTTTACTTGAATTTACTTGAAAACAACTCCACAATAAAAAAAATTTGGCATGAATTTACTGACGTTTTAAAGTCAAGTCATCAACATATAAGGCTGCAACAGAAAATCTTCTTCCTTTAGGCTGCCCTCTTATTTTTTATGGAGCTTATCTAGAAAGAAAAGACAGAGAAGAGATCACCTTTAAGGCTTTTCCATTCTTTTCTCGTCTTTTATTTTCTTTTAAATGACAATAGAATTTTTTTTTTTTTCCTAAAGTTGTATTAGGGATTCACTTAAGCAGAAATGAACTGTAATATGCAAATAGTTCTAATTGGACTGCTAATAGAGCGTGTCTCTGTTGTTTTTTTGTAGGGAGTTTTATGCCTATGTAATCAGTGCAGACAGCCGTTAAGTAAATGAAGAGGCAACTAACAATGTCAGAAAAGAGACCGGGCGGTTCCAGCTGACACTACCCTAATCTTCCAGGACCCATTAAATGGCAGTTTCAACGCATTACCTACCATAACATCCTTGAATATCACTGATTTTATTTGCAGTATCAAACATTCCATTTCATGCCCCATTAACAGTAGGAGCCTGGGCTTTTTGACGCAGCTAAACATTTTACTAACTACCTGGACTAAGTAACCAATTAACTTTTGGAGACAATACGGCCAATTAAGCGCGAAAAGGTAAGGCTGTCATCCCCCACTAAAATTGAATTTCCTTTTCCTGATGGCACTTATTGTTGGTGTTCAATTGTTAATGGAGATTTGGTCCCTATTAAAAGGATGAAGCCGAAGGATAATGGGAAAGTTCAGAGGACTTGGTTCCTAAAGAGTAGGTCAGAAAATGTCCCAATTGGCCACTAATTCAGTCATCTTTTCTTCATGCCAGCTCTCTTAGTGGAATAGTATTGGCAATACAGCTCTAATCTGACCTACCATGATAATACCTTGTGCAGTATAGTAGCTTCAGAGATATACATACTTGTTCAGGGGTGGTTAGGGAAAGTAGAAGGGAAAAAAAATAAAATAAAAAATATAAATAACAATGAGTGTTGGATTTTGACGGTTGAGATATAATTCTTCTCACACAGCCTTGAGGAAAAGGCCCTGGGGGTCTGGGGTGATGAAAAGCTCAACATGAGCCAGCAGTGTGCATGCAGCCCAGACAGCAACTGTGTCTTCGGCAAGAACAGTGTGGCCAACAGGGCAAGGGAGGGGATTCTGCCCCCTTACTCAGCTCTGCTCAGAACCCACCTGAAGTACTGTGTGCAGTTCAGGAGCCCCCAACACAAGTAGGACATTAAACTGTTGGAGTGACTCCAAAGAAAGGCCATGAAGATGCTCAGAGGGCTGGAGCAGCTCTGCTATGAGGACAGGCTGAGAGAGTTGGGGTTCCATAGCCTGGAGAAGAGAAGGCTTCCAGGAGACCTTGAGGTACCTTTCCAGTATCTGAAGGGGACTCCAGGAAGGCTAGGGAGGGACTATTGACAAGGTCTTGCAATGACAAGATGAGGAGTAATGGGTTTAAACTGGCAGAGGGGAGATTGAAACTGGATATTAAGAGGAAGTTCTTTTCAGTGAGGGTGGTGAGACATTGGCACGGGTTGCCCAGGGAGGTTGTGACTGCTCCCTCCCTGGAGGTGTTCAAGGCCAGGTTGGAGGAGGCCTTGAGCAACCTGTTCTAGTGGGAGGTGTCCTTGCCTATGGCAGGGGTTTGGAACTAGATGATCCTTGAGATCCTTTCCAACTTAAACCATTCTATGATTCTGTGATTCGATATTGAGTTGTTTAGCATGGTGATGAGGCTTTCAAAAGTCCTTAAGCCAAATGATCAGGCACTGTTTTGGTATTCACATGAGCTGTTGCTGTTGCTGGTTGCTGTTAGGCAAGTCATAAGAGATATGCACTTGTGTAAGCTTTAAATGTTCAGCTTCATAACTTACATGGATTTTTTTAATCATTGCTATCAGGCTGAAATCTTCTGCCTTGTCTTGGGATCAGCAGTACTGGAATAAACTGATGCCTTAGGTTCTCTAATGCTGGAAAAAAAATGTGTCTCAGAGAAGGTACTTGTGTGTACAAAGTAAGAAAAAGAAAAGCTTAGCATTAACACTTTAGATTTTTTGATACAAAGTTTGGGGTTTTTTTATGCTTCTAGTCTAAGCAAAATCATGTTACCTCCTGCCACAAAAAGAAGGCCCTGCCATAAAACATCTCAGCAGCAAGCAAAGAGGTATCAAGCTAAACATCTTGAGGCAGGAGTGCTTCATGAGGTCTTTCAGTAAGTGATCTCAAAGTACTGTCAACAAAACAACAAAACAAATTATGCAAAGAATAAATTTTGCATACAGTTTTAGGGATTTTTTTTTTTCCCCCAGAAATGAGCTAAAGGAAGAGGTAAAAGTCAGAAATTACTATGCAGAGACAAGAAATGGTAGGATAATAGTGTTTTATGCACTCAATTTATAAAGAGAAATGCATGGAAAATGACAAACAGGCTGCAAAGTTTGCTGTGGGTCAACCTGAAAGCTGCTTTTGGGTCACCAGCCAGACAAGCCTGCGTGCTTGACTCTTCGTGTCAGACAGAAGGGGTGCGGAGATAACCCCCATCCCAAAGTATCCTCTTTGATAAGGATAGCATATATCCTCCAAGGGCACCTAGAGTCTGAAAGAGAGCCAAGGCAAGCATGGAGTAGGTTTTTGTGAAACTATGTCATGTGGAGTCCCTTTATCTGCAGCAGCAGCACCTGTTGAAAGGTAGTGTAGCTGAAATACAAGTGTAGGATAGTCCTCAAGAGGAGACTGGAAATCATCATCTGTTTGAGAATGAACAAATCCCAATGCCAGTGTTGTGACTTTCCAGACTTTGTGACTATTTCCACCTTGCAAGACAAAGCTTACACCCACATTAACATGCAGGCCTACTCTGCCATAACACATTTAAAGATCAACCCAGTCACAATGCAGTCCATTTAGATTGTTATTAATCCAGTATCTTAAATGCATAGAATATGCAAACAGGAAGGCAAGGGAACTGATTTCTGCCTGCTCTAACAGTAAAAATAGGTCTTTGGTTTTTCCCTACAACGCTTTACACCATTAAGCAATTACTTGTGGGCAGGACACCAATCCCTGTATTGCTGCTTATGGTTAAGGATTTTTTTTAAGTTCACCAGCTAATTTTCCCATTTAAATCTGGTGTCATCAGGCTTTTGTGGGACTCTGATCCACACTACCTCTATAGAAGTCTCATTACCTTGAGTGACTTACTACCCTACTTTGAAATACAAAATACCAAGGTTACCCTACCAAGCAAGCTTTTAAACACCTACAGAAGTACCTGTGTGATCTAAGTCACTGAAAGCAGCTTCCACATCCTTCTTGACTGTAGTACATCTTCAAGGCTTCTTCTAGTTAATCTACTGCTGCATCAAATCTGCAAAAGAAACAATTAAATCCTTTTCTACCTTGCACATCATCACCAACTGCTGAAATTCCACAGCAATATGTAGGAAAATGTCTTGGTATCTTGATCTTTTCTTACCATTTCACCCTGCACAGATCCTTGGTTAAATCAGACACAGCAATCCTTACAGTTTAGCCTGAAAGAACTTCAGTTTTCCCCTTGTAGTTCAGATATAGACTAACCCAACCCATTTCTGGTTTTGACTTTGTTTTGTGGGGTTTTTTAAGTAAATATATTTTGGCACTCTCTCAGTTCCAAAAATCTAAATATTTTGTGGCTTGGTTGTAAAAATGGAAACACATTAATTTTAATTTGAAGAAGGAAGTTTCATGAAACTATTTAGTTTAATATCAAGTTGTAATGAGAAAAGTTAAGGGAAGAAAAAGCTTTTTAAATGAATTGGTTTAAAGTATTTTAAACCCTCCCTCTCCACACCCTTGAAGATATATGGAGCTAAGCACATGGTGGAATCTTGCTCAGTGGGAATTTTCCATTATTCTCAACAACAAAAAAAAAACCCAACAACCCAATGCTCATGGGTTCTGACAAAAGTCACAGTTATGAGAAACACATGGCCTTAATAATAAATTAAATCTTTGGTCAAAATCTAAATTGCTGTTGTGCAAGTGAGGACAGAACTCAGCTGGGCATCAAGGCTGGAGGCAGCCTATTGCGGTCACTGGGGCCACCCAGCCCCTCTGCTTTTGCAGCACACAGAGCACTAGGCACAGACCGGAATATGCTACAGCCCTCTCCACCCACAAGAACACCAGGAACCATCCTCCTGAGTGTGTACAATTCATGCCTGGCCAGCATGAGCCATAAATCTAATTTTCATACTGCACTGGCACATGCACTTCCAGGAAGGGCACCAAGATTTCCCTCCCTTCTCTGGAGACTTTCAAAATCCACCTCCATGCATTCCTGTGCAGCCTGCCCTAGGTGACCCTGTTTTGGCAGGAAGGTTGGACTCAATGATCTCTGGAGGTCCCTTCCAACACTTAACATTCTGAACAGCCCTGTTTAAGGTAGCTGTAGACCTCAGACTGCCACTCTGCTTGGAGACCCAAGCCCCACACCTAAATTCTCCCTCTACAAGAACTGCTTGTTTCTTATTTCCTAGAGAAAACATTCTAATATAAACCTTTTGAGGCAATCCTCATCCAGCTTTACCTTCACCATGGTAAAAACTCTTCCAGCTTTCTTTCACCACAACAGTCATTGCTTCTGGTAGAGGGCTTGGACTTGATCTCTGCAGATCCCTACCATCCCCTAACATTCTGTGATTCCTTTTCTGAACAGCCCTGCTTAAGGCAGCTGTAGACCTCAGGCTGCCACTCCGCTTGGAGACCCAAGCCCCACACCTAAATTGTCTCTCTAGAAGAACTGCTTGTTTCTTATTTCCTAGAGAAAGCATTCTAATACTAAGCTCTTAAGGCAATCCTCGTCCAGCTGTACCTTCATGCAGACACTGAAATGAGCTGCCCAGGAAGGTGGTGGAGTCACACACTCTGGATGTGTTTAAGAGTGGTTTGGATGTGATGCTTATGGTTTAAGGTGAATCTTGTAGAGTAGGGTTCTAGGTTGGACTTGGTGATCCTGAGGGGCTTTGCCAGTCTGCATGTGTCTGTGACTGTGATTCAATTCACTGTGGCAAAAACTCTTCCATCTTTCTTTCACCACAACAGTCATTGCTTCTAGCAGAAGGGCTGGACACAATCTCTGGAGGTCCCTTCCAACCCCTAGCATTCTGTGATATTGTACGATTCTGTGACTATCAAGCAAAAGGGGAAGGGAAAAAAGAAACAAAAAAGAAAAAAAATCAGCTTCATCACTCAATATATCTCACTTAGTGTAACAAGAAACACCAACCAGTCATCTGCTAGCTACATTTCCTACACCTGCAAACCCTCCAGGTTGATGTAGCTTAAGTTAATTAGTAAAACACAGGCATTTTTCACTTCTCTGTTCTACGACTACATCTTAGCAAGCACAAAGCATGGCAAGAGAGGTTTCACACAGAAAGATGTCCTTTTGTTCAAGCCTTTTGGCACAAGGCATTTAGGGCCTCTGGAGGGCCTAATTCTCTGAGCCAGAAAATCAGACTGCTGTGGACAGCGCTGCTTTCTCCATCAGTGCACTTTATAAATCCTAAGTTCCTTTCAAGGCTTTGTTGATAGAGAAACAAACTCAGTCCCTGAAAGATAGTGTTGTGGAAGGTCAAGGGCAAACTTTATTCACCCAGTGTTTTTCCAAAGGCTCCCAAAAGGGCACAGTGCTTTGCAATGAAGTTTCTATGACACAAGTAAACAAAATGTGTAGAACTTAGACATTGCAGCTTCTACAGATCTGTCTTTAAAACCTTACTCTTGTCTTTGGTGACTGGAAAATGTGTACCACAGGTGTGAAATTCTGTATCAGTTGCAGTAGTACCATGTAATGTGTTAAGAATCTTTTGAGGAGTTTCTCTGGTTTACACAGCAGAGGATCGCTGTGCCTCCCATTTGCCTGAGCTGAGCTCCTGACACCAGGCAGCACAGGCAGCTCCTTGTAACCACACAGATTCCTCTTTGCAGGATCAGAGCTCTCCTTGCTTTTACCTCTATTCCCTCTTTTTGTCTTCCCCCATCCCACTTTTCTCAAAACCAAACACAGGTCTTACTGCTCTGCAGAGTGGCATACCCTGAAATCCCACCACAGCTGGGATTTTTTCCACTTGAAAATTCCAGGTAGAAAATAAACCACCTTCTGTGGGACCAGAGGGTAACTTGTTGCCTGGCTGGTAATTATCATGGGTGTAGAATTGCGTGTGTAAGTACAAGGAGCAGGCTGAGGCTGTAAATTCTCTGCTGTCTGCTTGAGAAGCTGAGTACTGAAGCTGCCTGGGAATGAGCTCTTTGCCAGATTAAAGTTGTTCCTCCTCGTGACCTTGATGCAGCATGTTTGTCTCTGGTAGGGAACGTATCTCAGGCCTTCAGATCTCACGACTGGAAAAATACTAGGGAAATTGAAACTGGGACCAAATAAACACTACTGGCTTGGGAGGAGATGTTCGCCTGCGCTAGAGATGACAAATCACTCATCACTTCTGAATGTCTGATTAATCCATATTTCCTCTACTATTTTTGATGTAGGTAATCTGTTGAATGTCTTCTATGTGGTTTGCAGACTTACACCACTTACAGGACTTGCAGAAACAAATACCTCATCCTACATCTTTCTTTTAAAAAACAAAGAACTGGATTTTGGCTGCAGCCTGTTAGATAGGAGGCTATTTTTAATCCATTGTCAAAATTACACTTCTGATAACCATAACCCAAATGAAGGAGGAGAAAACACACTAGGAGTTTGCCACCTCTTAAAGTAATTTCATCCCACAACTTAAAATCGTTGCTAACCTCTGCAACACTTAATTAATTGAAATGACTCTAGCTGTGGGAATCTGTGGTGAAGAGGTCTCTAATAGTTACATGCAATTCGACCTCGAATTCAGTTAGTGCTAAAAGATACTTGAACAACATTTTTCAAGGAATGAGAAATAAAGGCCCTGTTGAATTGAATCAGTCATCCACTTTTTAAATATTTTTTTTTTCATCCTGCCTCTTGTTTTCCCTTGGGAATTTGCTGGAGATAATTCTTTGCCAGCTGATGTACAGGAAGTACCTGCCTAAGCACGACTGTATCTTCAGAAGATAAAGGAAATCATAGATATGAGACTAGCTGCTTTGTTTTTCAAACTGTGGAAAAGTCAGTATCACTGAAAAGCCTAACTCCAGTCTGCTCTCAAATCTTTCTTGGCTCTTAAGAATGATTCATGTAGTGGTTCTAGAGATGACAAGTTCCTTAAAAGAGATGCTCCCTGAGCATTCACATTGATGATAGCAAATTGTGATACCCCAGCCTGACTAATAAAGTTTGTGCTGCACTACATCTCTCAGGAAGAACTCCAACAGATTTAACAGGCCAGAGTCTCCGGTAGATAGGCAGGAATTGTTTTACCCATGGCAGAGATGTGGCTGATTCAGAAACAAAACTCACCCTTGTTTAGTGCTGGCAGTAAGAGAGGACTTGAAGGTGCAGGGGGAGAACACAGCTGAGCTACACAAGAAAGCATAAGGTAATTGTGCAAACCGTGTCTGGTCAGAAGAGTGGTTCTAATAAATCTTTTCAACCATTTAAAAGGAACACAACAAGTTTATTAAGTACAGTCAGAGCAATTCTTTAATCCAGACTGCAGTCATCCCCCTAAATCCTGACATAAGGGTGCTTAGGGAATCACAGGCTATTAGCACTGTATCCTGGAATTACTGGTTGTTAATTTTGTTTTATTTTCCCTGGTTGCTGAAAAATCCTCAGGTCTTTTCAACAACCAGCTAGTGCTGTGCTATGGCCATTCTATCCAGTGCATCTTGTAAGTGACACTATGCTCCCAAGTCTATCCCAGTGACTAAAAGGGAAAGAAAAGAGCGAACAGTACAAATCCTCAACACAAAATTATACAGGATGCTCAGACTTTCCTGGGTTTTTGTTATGAGCCATGTGCGAAAAGAAGACTTGCAGACAGAGCTGCCTCATCAAAACTAACATTTCCTCCTTCAGAAAAGATGTCACAGCTGCCCAGTTTAACCTAGGGGAGGACTAATGCAATTATGTCAAGGTATACTGAGGAATCCTCAGTGCCATAAATAATAATAAAGGGTAAATAATAAAAAAATAAAACAGAAAGCCCAGAAGTGAGATGTTTTAAATGAAAGGTGATGCACTGTGAACTTAACACACTGGCCCTTTAGCCTTTCTGTTAACAAGGTAATCTGATTGCCATTGATTTTTTTCACCTCTGTTACTAAGAAGGTGATGGAATGGTGTCCACGCAGATGTATTGAATCAGATACTAAACAAAGAGCAACATAAAGAACAATTATCAGCAGCATTGCCTTCAGCTTGCTGATTATGACATTACTGAAAAGACAAGGTCTGGGTGACTTAAAAAAAAAAAAAAAAAAAAATCTAGAGGGAAGAGGGAGGAAACTGATACAGGTTTACCATCTGTCTGGGTACAGACCGTTCCTTGCCTTTTCCAAAATATGTGTTTCCCCTTTGCAGCTCGGTAGGTGTCAGAGTGTGATGCAGCTAATTAGTTTGATCATGTTACCAAAAAAAAAAATAAAAAAAGAAAAAGGCACAGAGACAAGGGCCAAAGCCCTACTTTGTGGGTTTTACCCTGCCTCGAAAATTCTGCTTGCAGAATTTTGTGTTTATGGCTCTGTCTGCCTGAGCATTACTGGACTTAATTATTGCCTACGTGATCATTGGGCTGATTTTCCTGAGGGCTTCGGAATGCAGAAGCTGTTGTAAGGTTTAGAATAACTCAATAGGCTATTAATAGGGGTATATATATCCATGTTTGAATGACGCACAGAGGAATGATTGGCTGGATTCTCATGGGGTATGAAATGAGAAAACACCGTCGAGTCCACGCAGCTCTATTGCTTTCAAAGCAGTTAGGCCAATTTACACAGGCTGAGAATCAGGACTGGATCATAGGCAGACTAATGCTGTAAACCTTAACCTTGTGGCATTCGATTTCCGTTTGTCCAAATGGCAGAGGCTGTTCAACTTGCATTTCTAGTGGCACAGTTTTACCTGACCCAGCCTGTGTAAACTGTACAGCCAAGTAGCTCTAGTGCTTGGCTGCCTTTATGTACTAGCAAAAGTAATGACGCCTAGTATGTAGTATTATTATTTTATGACATCAGCATAGTATGACATTTTCTCAAGGGCAGCCCATATCCCTCGCCCTCCTCCATATTGGCAGCCATCACTAATTGACTGTGAAAGTGGAGAATTCAATGGTTTAAAGTGATCTCTTCTCTGAACTCCAAAACAGTTTGTGGATGGAAATCAGCTGAAGCAAAACATTGGTTCAATTACACTGCCAAGGGATATAGCTCCTGTACTTCGAAGGGGTAAACACTTAAAGGAGCCAATCCACTACTACGTGTCACTGATGTTATCCTTCTATTTCAGATGTGAGAATCATGTGAATTAATAAAAGCCAGCACTGACATGGCCTAACAAAAATAAACCCGGATGGACTTCTGTTGCAGTAAGGAATGAGTGTTACGTGTTTCATCTGGATAACACCCCAGCACCCTTGCTCATGAGGGTTATCAGCTTCCCCTCTCCAGCTGAGGGTACCATTCGAACTGCGTCATTCGCTGAGAATAAGACAGAAAGTTTTGTCCTTGGTGTTAAATCAGAGGGCTAAATTGTGTTCTTTCCACTTAGGTCAAACAAAACTTTCTCATCTCATTCCCTTCACTGGTTTATTCAGGGCATAAAGCTTTGCCTAATATGAATAAGGAAGTGAGTCTGTTTATGTATTCAGTGTCCGTGCTTCTCTGAGCGTGTTTTTTTACTGTGTAATAATTGATGACATCCTCCAAAGACAGCCTAAAGGACAGGTACATAAACTGTAAGAATCCAAATGGGCATACCTTCAATAGAAGCTCATGGTGCTTACTCTAGTCCCACTGAACCCTAATTATTGAGAATATTTGCTTTTGCTTATAAGGGCTAGAACTGACTGATCAGCTGTGAGTGAGACTATTTAACAACAATTTACTATGGCTTAAGCACACTGTCTCCCTATCTTCTTGACAGCTGAATAGTACCTAGTGGAAAATAAAGCTACACATTTTCTCATCACCAGGGAAAGTCTTTGGCATCTGTTAATCATTCTGAAAGTTTCTTCAGCCTGGGGGCAAAAATAAGAAGCTTCTTCTAGCATGCACGTGCAGTTAGCTTTCTCATCATTCACCACAGAAATTAAGTGGATCTGAGTCTCTAGGATAAGGTTAAAAAAAATATATATATGTGGGTTGGGCATTATGCTAAATTACTGCACAGGGTAAAGATACAGGTGAGCAGATACCCACATGTTAGTTTGTTTCATGCCTCCCAAATCAAACACATATCTCTTCTACAGAATGCTCACTTTTGATATGGCAGTGTAAAGACCAAGGTTGTATCCAATGTTCTCACCTCAACATGTCAGAGGGCATAACATTATCAGCAGCTGCAGCCAGGAAGAGACATAAAATGATGAATAAAAGGCTTTTGCCCTTTCTGAAGGATGCCTAGAGATTTTTAGAAAGTTCATAGCACGGTCTGCTGTAGGAAAGCTCATCTTCATCCAGAAGAACTGCAGGAATGTTTTTATTTCTTTTTTTAGGAGCTCTTCTTTTAGATACAGGAACGTTATTATCTTTGCTCCCAGAGCTCAAACGCATATTAATCTAAGAAAATATGTGAAGAGCTGAGAAAATGATCAGAGTTCCATTAAAGAAGTTATTTTATCACACATGAAGGTAAAAAAAATCCGTGGTTCATTTCAGAGGTCAACTGCCCAGGACACTGTTTTTGTTTTGAAACATGGAGGAAAACAGAATACAAATTCCTATTCTTAATGAGTTACTCATAAGGGAAGAATTCCACACTACATACCCTTCAAATACCTGTGGAAAGACAACAGGCCACAATGAAGTTTTTAAAAAATAAAAATAAATATGATCTCATACCTGAATTAATTTGAAGACTCCAGAAAAATTACTGGAAGACTCACACATATAAACTGCTGAAATCTCAGATTGGAAATCTCTGAGCTTGAGCTTGTCCACATACCACCACAGACATGTAGGGTGTGGGGCAAGTAAACTGCAGCAGTTTGCTTTGCTGGCCAAAGCATAAGCAGAGATATTTGCCAAGTGATGACTGTTTGAACATTGTTCAGTGAAATGGACTGCTGACTTGGATCATGAAAATATTCAGAACAGGATTTCATTCACAGGTCAGATAATCCACAGCAGCTTTGCAGTCAAAGGGACCTTGCCCATAAATACTGAGGGATCCATCCTCTGGATAAGAAATGTACTTAAAACAAAGAACTGTACAGTGAATAACTGAAAAAAGTCTTTGCCTGTAACCCAAATTACAAATGCAGCTGCTGTTTGCTGGTCCAAAGTCAAGACATAAACCTGAATTTCCAGCTGAGAACTGTTTAGAATTTGAGAAAACAAGACTTTTATAAGGAAGTTTTTGCTTAGGGCATTAATTAAACATTTTTCCTGATTTCCTTCACTTCACTTCCAGCTTCTGGCTGTGACCAGAGACATAATTATTGTAATTAAGGCTGGTTATTGGATCCAGCCCAAGATGTAAGAGGATATACCATGTATAAATATATAGTTCTTCTTAATTGTCTTCTATTTAAGAGTTTCAAGGTGCTTTAAATTTAATCTCACAGCACTTTTGTGTAATGACTATTATAATCTTAGCTGGACAAATAAAGAAACTGAGGTAGAGACAAGATTTATGTATGGTCACAACGGAGATATTAAATAAATCAGGCACTGGAAATGAGCTTCCTATCATATAGACTTGTCCTTGTTCTTTTTCCATTAGCATGGCTATTTTCTCAAACTTTTCAGCTCATCACCAACAGATTAAAGTGATTTGGGGAATCATCCAAGTTCCCAGACGTGATTTCCAACTAAAGCAGAGACAATACGTGTAATGAGGCCAAACTTCTACCAACACCCAGAGCTCAACATTGGACTTCAGTTGACGAAGGAGAACTGTGGTCAAAAGATGAAAACAATAAATGAAGCACCCGAATGGAAAGGAGAACCTGACCAGAGATAAATGATTCCTCTCCTGAGATGTGTTTTTGTTTTATCACGATGACCTTTCAAGGGAAAGATGAAGCCAGCCTCAGGTGAAAAAGAAATAGCCACATTTCATCTATGGTTAGCCTCTGTGACCTCTGAACTCTACTTTTCTATCTGAACCTATTTCCATGCACCATTTCTCTTCACCACAGATAAGAGCCTTCCGAGTGCCCAGAAAGTAACTTAGAGCTTTTGCACAAAGGTTAACAAGCAAGCAGGACTCCCCTTCAATTTGGGAAACGATCCTTCCTCCATTTTAAAATGTATCTCCCCTCCTCTGCCACAGGAATCTGCTAAAGGATGCGGGAGCAATGGTGCCAGGCCACACATGTCAACGGGAGACGGCGAGCGGCGCGCGTACCTGTGCCTGTTTGTCTAGGATATCTCATTATCGTATCATCACTTTTCAGCTATCTCTAACACAAGAGTCAAGGGGTTTGGGAGCACACACGAAAAAAGAGAGATTTCTGAGAGAGCAGGAGATTGGGCTGGGGTCATCCGAAAGGGTAATTATTGTTAAATGTCAGGTTAACTCTGAAGGCCTCAGCTCATCCAACTGAGAGCAGATTAGCCCAGATGGAGACATTTTCAACACGGTTCTGTCTGACCAATCAGCGACAGCTGGGATTAACCAAATACCTTCTCTCATCTGCCTCCTCACAGAAAGGTCAGTTTCTGCTCATTGCTTCCCTTTTAAGATGTGCCTTTCTTGTCTTTTTCTTTTTTTTTTTTCTTTTTTTCTTTTTTTTTTTTTTATTTTTGGTGGCTATATACAGGAAATCAGAGTCCTTTCATCACCAAATTAAATATTCAACATCTAAACTCCAATCTTTTTTTTTTTTGAGAATCAACTTCATTCACTTTTAAGAGCTCTTTTATCTTTTCTTTCTCTTTTTTTCTTTCTTTTTTTTTTTTTTTTTTTTTTTT
>VWZE01006498.1:53671-124774 GCA_013396675.1 Eubucco bourcierii | reverse complement strand
AAGTATGCTAAGGACAAATCTACTTCTTTGTTTCCTTTCGACCTTTCTGAAGAGTCGTCAGAAAGTCTGACATGTTAAGTCATCTTTGATGCCAATTTAAAGTTATAGCCCAGCATGCAACCTTCTTGAGTGTTGATGCATCAGAACTCTGTCCCTATATAAGCAATGAGTTTAACTTTGGTAATACTACAACACAACCAAGCACAAAGAAAATGCATGGACTTTCCACCAGAATAAAGACCAACAGACAGGTTTCTCCCTGTAGCTTATTTCCAAGACATTTTAGGCCAAGATGTTAGTAGAAGTCTCTGCTGTGGTGGCAAGCAAGAGGCATAGACTGTAAGTCCAGCCAGCAGACAGGTGACTCTGCTAATTGGTCAAGTCAGCTCCATCATCCGCTCAACCCACTGGCAGGTACAACAAATGAGAGCTGCCTTACAGCCACCTGCCTTGTGCTTCTGCTGAGAGTATCGTGCAGTGTGTCCTTACAGCAAGAAAATCGACTGCTGCCTTGTTATCAGTGGTTGTTCCAGGGCACCTGGAGCTAGAGCTAAAGGAAACAGTCCTGAATGAAAATACCAGTGATACTAGTTACTGATTAAATGCTGGGAAGTGAATGGAAGCATTGTTTGCAGTCCAGGTGGACTGACGTTGGCACCATGACATCTTCTGATGCCAAGTGGAAGACCTGAATACAAAAAGGAGAAACATTTAGGCATGATGCCAGCAGACCTTGGAAAATCATATAACTTTCAGAGCATGTCAGCAAGTCAGTTCCCGGGCATGTTAAAAGGTGTGCCTCAGTAATTGAGAATCTGATGCCTCATCCGAGCTTCAAATATCTCCTGTGGGGTTGTTCTGAAGAGTTTCCAGCAGACAGTTTTTTCTTTCCCCTGCACGTTTTTTTTCTTGATTAGAAGTCAAATAGTGTAGCAGGGGGGGGAAATCAAAGCAATTTCTAGCAACAAAAGTTTGAGGTCTATTACGGCAGTGAATGTCACCACATCACTTGTTACAGATAGGACTCACTAATGAACATACTCTCTGTGCTATAGTAGTGGTTGAAACAAGGCAGTAACAAGTCAGTGCAGTCTCAGGGTTAAACCCTTCTCCTTGTATCTGTAGAACAAAAGATTTGATTTGGGGGGGTTATGGTAGGCTAACTTCTTGCTCCATTCTTTAACACATGTCACCATGAACTGATTTGCAGGTGAAGGGCTTGAGTGTCATCGTTGCTGTCCCCAGCATAATCCCACTGCTTCTTTCTTTTCAACTGTGGCCTGCTTAATTTTTTTTTCCTATTATAGTTTGCTGAATGACAACAACAACAACAACAACAAAGTCTCCACAGACTTTATTCTGGGCTTGTTTGTGTTTGCCTGTTTGTTTTTTCTGTTCAGTCCTGTCTGTCTTCCCTTATTGCTTTTGTCATCACTGCATCTGAACACTTTTCTCATTAGTAACAAGACCATCACCTACCTCACACCTGTTTACCCTTCTGTCCTCTCTCCATGGGAGGATATTTGGACAGTGGAAGGGCATTGCTGGACTCCAACCTCATTTTATTGACAAAGTAATCAATTCTGCTTGCCTATAATGAAATGAAAACTAAATAATCACTAATTAAATTGGTAATAGTCAAATTTGCTTGCAGTATTCAAATCTACTTGTACTAATATGTAGCTAGTGAATATGACAGAAATCTTCTCTTAATCACATTAAGGATAACTCCATTGATTCCCCTGGAATGAGTGGACCTTCATGAAAGAATCAAACCGAGCTCTTCAACTGCCATTCTTTTACCATATAGTGACATCCTTGGGGGTATGCCTGTGGCTGCAATTAAGTGGACCACATGGCCCTTGAAGATCTTTCCACCCTACTGGTAAGCTGATAAAAGAACCAGGATCTTTGGTCCCTGTCATTTGATCTCTTGTCCACATGTGCACAGACCTTAGAGTCTCGAATGGAAAGACACAAAACTCATCTGCCTAAATGACAAACTAAAATATCTTGGGATATTCATCTGTGCCAGCATTGGCAGAGGAAAAGAATACTAATGAAGGAGAATGTTTCTAATTAGAAACCTCTAACAATGTCCTGGGATGAACAAGGAGTGAAATTTGTCTCCCTGGAAGCTCTGAAGTCAGCTGTTTTGTTTACGCACACACACATGTGTACACAGGCACTCGCGCGCACACTTCCTTTTCAAATGCCACAAGTCATTTGTGTTACCGTTAATGACTCTGATGAGTTACATGTGCAGTTGCTGCTCCAGGCTCTGTGTCTCCATGTTCATATGGCATCAGGGGTTAACTTCATTCCCACTGCAGTTGTCATGCTGGAAATGCCCAAGGTTAAGTAGAGATGGCTGAGATCAGCGGAAACACTGGATCATATAATGCTATACCAAACGGCAGGCTTTGTCATCTGCTCAGCCACAATCACCGCTTGGAAGTGCCTGCAGAAAGCCAAGTCCCCCACTAGCATTCAGCATTTACTCCTCCACTCATCAAGAAAAGCTGAAAGGTTGTTGTGGTTGCTGGCAAAGTTGGACTTATGAGAAATAGAGAAAGGTTTTACAACAGCCATAAAGAGCTCAATTAGATCATTTCTGTGGCGGTCTGAAAATATAGTCTCATGGCAACATTCCTCTTCCGAAAAAAGCTGCTTCTGTATTCTGTGAAAAGTGACAGATTTTGTCCCCTTCACTCAGCACTGAGACATCCGTTGTAAGATGACAGTCGGCAGTGAGACAGACAGACTGAGCAAGCTGTAAGGCACGGTAGAGGTGTGTAACTGGAGACAGTTCTGTTTTCTTCCACCTCAACTCCCGCATCTCTATCCCCCAGCACTCTGTTATGCCAGGGCACCCGGGGAGTATCTGTTTATGGACATTCATCAAACAGCAAATAAAGCCTTATGTTATTTGTAAGCATGGCGTTTTCAAGAGGTATCCTTGGTTGTTTAACAACTTGCAGTGGTTTTGTTACTGCAGAAAAGGTCCTATGGGCCATTAAGCAATCATGTATTGGTTAAATATCTTCATTCCCGGTAATGAATTGCTATTTTGTAAGAACAAACAATGTTTTTCAGTTTCAGTTTCAGATTTTGAGGTCACAGTGCTGTGTGCTCTGGAGAGGGAATAAAATCTGGGACCATGACATTAATACACTCCCAACTCTTATTTCCTTCTCCAACTGTGACTAGACCTCTAGTACATTAATTTCCCTGCTTTTCCTGGGCCTCCAGCCTCTCCAGGAGAGATTTGTGTGTCTTCATCACCCCTTTTGTCTGCTTAACTCATTTATCACCGGTTCTTACCTACAGGGAGATAAACATTGAATTCCTTTAATTAGGTGTTACAAGTTCTGCCTTTACATATTCTTGAGCATAGGATAACCACAACCACAAAGTTGTTTTGCTGTATTGTTTTTAGTTTACTGCTGGTTTGTCTGGCTCTTTTTAATTGAAGAATTGCAGTGTTGGATTAACAGCCTTGGAAAATTTATTCCCTTGTTTGTCCTGCTACAGGAAATTATACAAATTTTGCAAAAGTGTCTTGAGAATAAATCACAGTTTTTAATGAAGGGGTTTGTTTTCACTTTTCTGAAGAATGTGCCTATGAGGATGAGTTTCTATAACCTCTATAATTCTTCTTTTCCCTTAGCAGACTCTGGATCTAGCCAGCACCAGCGACTATGATTTTATCAACTCCAGTGAACTTCATGCCCTGCAGTTTTCCAGGAGCACTGGCAGTTTTCCAGGAGCACCTCAAACCCTTTCATTGACTTGAACAAAGTACCTTTAGCCTCATGCTGCAAGGGGGGATTCAGAGGTATGAAGATCTGAAGTGCTGGAGACCACGTGGCTAAGGAGGGAGCATGACTGAGCACAGACCAGAACCGTGGCCCAATGTCTGACCCAATGTGGTATGGATAAAGTAAAAAAAGACCCAATGTGAAACCTGAGTAAGAACAGCATCCCCAGCTTCCCCTCAGCCCCCTGAAGTTATGATCTAGCTTTTAATAGTTTGCCATGAATGAGATCATTAAAAAGATTAAGGGAAATGTGGTCAAATGGGCAAAGCAGGTAGCTTTGATTCTATCCTTGGCTCTACCACTTAGTTTCTGGGATGGCCTCTGGCAAGTCTTTTTGTCTTTTTTCTCCCTCAGACTGTTAATTTACAGTCTCTTTTTTTGCCTGAAGGCACAGTGGGGCAGTGACAGACTCTGAAAATGTTAGTCCAGTTCTTAACATGATGGCTTACTGCACAGAGCAAAAACTGTGAGGCACAACCATAATATTATTTTTATTCTACAATCCATTACAGTCACTGTAAGCACCCTTTCAGCCCTTCATTGCTCTTTTTACAGAAGAGTGAGAAAACACATCTGGATTATTCACAGGGTTTGTAGCTGTGTATTTGTAAAGTACTGGGTTGGAAGGAAGGGTTAAGGCAGTTGTGTGTTACATGAATGTGAATATGACCCCATTATTTCCTGCTATTAAAGTCCACCTGAACTCTAGGGGGTAAAAATGAGTCTGGTTTGACACAACTGCAGGTAGAGCTAGCAGGGATGTGCCAGGTTTTTGGAGAATCTATGTACTTCTGGATGTCCATGCTTTACTGCTATACACAAGGACACCACCAGCAAGTGTAGTGAAATATCAGTATCACAGTATCACCAAGGTTGGAAGAGACCTCAAAGATCATCAAGTCCAATCCATTACCACAGACCTCAAGACCAGACCATGGCACCAAGTGCCACATCCAAACCCACCTTGAACACCTCCAGGGACAGTGACTCCACCACCTCCCTGGGCAGCCCATTCCAGCAGTCAATGACTCTCTCAGGCAAGAACTTTCTCCTCACCTCCAGCCTAAACTTCCCCTGGCACAGCTTGAGACTGTGTCCTCTTGTTCTGGTGCTGCTTGCCTGAGAGAAGAAAGCAACCTCCCCCTGGCTACAACCACCCTTCAGGTAGTTGTAGACAGCAAGAAGGTCTCCCCTGAGCCTCCTCTTCTCCAGGCTAACCAATCCCAGCTCCCTCAGCCTCTCTCCATAGGGCTGTGCTCGAGGCCTCTCCCCAGCCTTGTTGCCCTTCTCTGGACACACTCAAGCACCTCAATGTCCTTCTTCAATTGAGGTGCCCAGAACTGGACACAGTACTCAAGGTGTGGTCTAAGCAGTGCGGAGTCCAGGGGGAGAATGACCTCCCTGCTCCTGCTGACCACACTATTCCTGATGCAGGCCAGGATGCCATTGGCCTTCTTGGCCACCTGGGCACACTGCTGGCTCATGTTCAGGCAGGTGTCAATCATCACCCCCAGATCCCTTTCTATCTGGCTGCTCTCCAGCCACTCCCACCCCAGCCTGTAGCTCTGCATGGGGTTGTTGTGGCCAAAGTGCAGCACCCGGCACTTGGATTTATTGAATGCCATCCCCTTGGACTCTGCCCATCTGTGCAGGCGGTCGAGGTCCTGCTGCAGAGCCCTTCTGCCCTCCAACCCAGCAACATCAGCCCCCAGCTTGGTGTCAAATACAGAAGCAGTTCCATCGCTTCAGAGAAAGCCAGGGTCAGGACCACAAGGGTCATACCTCAAGGACAGAGTAGATTAGCAACTGCATAAGAATGAGGCATCTGCAATCCAAAAGAGGAGCTCCAGTGCTCATGTAAATCTCAATCTGATGGTTTTTAGGCAAAGTATCTTCACCCAGTATCCAGTTAAATCAGAAACTGTATGAAGTTTAGTACTTGTCACATTAACACTTGCAAAAACCAGATTAAAATCCTTTGCAAATGATACCAATGTTGCTCTCACCTCTTCCCGGTATATTTAGTACTTGATTCCAGATATGAGATGCAGACAGAGAGACTCAAAGCAGGGAAAAGTCCCTGTCATGTCCTGGGTGCCTTCTCTGCACAAGCATAGCTAGGTCAGAAAATACTGAGACATCAGCACAAAGGAAATATCTAGTTAGCAGCCACAGGCAAGACCACAGCATGTCAGAGGAAGGTATAACAAAAAAAAAAACCAAACCACAAAACAAAACAAAAAAAAAGACCTGCACTCAGATGAGTTCTTAATAAGCAAGTAGAAATCCAGAGAAAATAGATCAATGGAGCTGTGTAGAGGTGGAACTACCTTAACTCATCAGCTGTTTACTCAAAAGTTATTTTGCCGTGCAAACGAGCATCAGGAAGACCACCTATTGATTCGCTTTCTTCCCTCTAGACACTTGCAATCTATCAAGCATGGAGAGAAAAAGAGAGAGGAAGAGAGAGAGAAGGAATCCACACTGTGGCACAGCAGAAGTTGCTTCGTCTGCGTGCCAGAGAGAAACTCTTCCTGCTGCCTTGCTTGGTGAGGGAGGTCTCCCTGCATTTGGGTGGCACAGCTGAATAAATCCTCTTCTCTCTATTAAGTCGTGAGAAGGGGCAAGAGCCTGCTCTAGCCTCCCTGCTTGGGTTTAACCTCAATGGGTTAACTTCATAAAACTGCAGCTCTTTATTCCAGCCTGCGATTTCCCATCATACTTTAGGACCAGCGAACCGTCCCTTCATTGATGGCACCTTTTGGCTTCACAATAGAAGCCAATTTGTTAGAATTCTTCACAGGTCAGGGGCTGCATGAAGATGTGGAGGGCGCAGCAGTGGCCGCTGGAAAATGAAGTTGTATTCGCTTGGCAAATTATACGTCTGCTGCACTTTATGGGCCTTGATTTCCTTTCCCCTCTCTCTCTCCCTCTCCCTTTNTTTTTTTTTTTTTTTTTTTTTTTTTTTTTTTTTTTTTAAATCAGAGGAGCGTGTATGTGAGCTATCGTCACATATCCAGTTAATGTAGGTTAATAGATTGATTCCAGTGACACGGATCATAATGAACAGTAAATTGTTTTATCTCTTAAGTCTTATTTGGTCAGCCAGGAAAACATATGAGGTAATATGGCTTGGACTAAATGGACCGTATAATAGATCTCCCTCTAAAGAATAAGGACAGGGGTGACAGCGCCTCTTATGATTAATGAAAATAATAATGGTCCTGAAATTGAAATTTTTCTAATTTTTTTTCCTTCTTCTCTCTTGGCTGCCACCAAAAACTTCAGCCAGTGGATGATTTGTGCACAATAACCAACTCTGACTTCTTCCTCAACTCCTAATACAAGTTTAGGGAGTGCAGAGGAGGGAGAGTGGAAGAGGGATGGATGGTTGCCTACGTTTCTAAGAGCTCAGTTCAGCAGCAGGGTAGCATACAAACTGCTTGCTTTTAATCCTGGGTTCAAAGTAGATTCTTTCAGGCTCTTGTGACTTGTCCAAATGCAACCAAAGGAGTTGAGGCTGGAACATCCACATCATTAAGGTGGTCTGGAAATACCAGAATAATGTCTTAAACCATCAGACAGTTTGTTTATTTATGCAGAAGCCCTTTTCTTTATTGCTTGTGTGCAGCGTTCAGAATGATTTGTCATTATCAATGCATAGTTGCACTTGTTCAGTGCCAGTACTGCTTGCCATAATAAATGTGTAAAAAGGTTAGTTCTGCAGCCAGTTTAGGCAGAATCAGGTCTCTTACAAACCAGTTAAGTTTTTTTCTTAAAGATTTCACCAAATGGCTTCCATTTGGCTCAAAAGATCTTTCAAAATAAGGCTTGAGCCTTTATGTTGAATTTCATCAGATGACCTGGCAGACAACTTAATATCTTTGTCACTTATGGATAATCTTCATCTAAAACCTTGTAATAAGAATGGGAAGAACAAACCCAAATGGGATTAGTGCACAAGTATCAAACACTGGAACACAGCATGACCAGGAGAGTCATTCAGTGGCACCGGAGAACATTTGGGCATGTGTGGGCATCTGTGTGATTCTTGTGTCTCTTCCAGTAAGGCAATAGGTGAACAGAAACATAGCACTGAACAGAAATTTAATCCTCAACCCTTCCTGCAGGAAATTCATATAAAGTAAAATCAAGGGTTTTCAAAATCAAGGATCTAGAGAACTGTCCCATGGAGTATCTTCTCCTCTGAGTCTGGCAATATCAATCAGTGTATATTTATGGGTAGCTACAGCCAGATCTGGATTTTTGCACCCCCTCACTACTTTTTATGGTGCTTGTCTTTATTTTTTTTTCTTTTTTTTTAAACTTAATTCCTTTAAAGACTATAACAAACAACAGTAAGTGCCTTGTCCTTTTTATTCCTCTTTTATCTTTACGCTTTATGGCTTCTTTGTTGTATCTGCTTTCAGTCTTATAGGATCAATAAAAGGTTTGTAACACTGCAAAGTTTTGGGAACCAGAAATTGCACTTAAGGAGTAGGGTAATAGGAACTGTTTCCTTATGCTTCTGCAGAGAAGAAACAGTTGCATCCTTTCTTTTTTTTTTTTCTTCTTCTTTATATACATTTTTTTTTTCTTTTACTCTTTCCAATACCTAATCTCAATATCTGCAGTCATGCTTTCAAGTTTTACACTGGCTGTCAGCAGGCAATCAGTTCAGACATTCACCTCCTTTGGATTAACATCAAGCTCTGCAGTTTGGGTATATTAGCAGCAGGGTCAATCACGGCAGCAGGAAGCAGCCTGTGCAATAAAAAGTAAGTAAATAAATAAATAAATAAGAATAAAAAGAACCCTCTGAACTTCAAGAGTCTGGAAAACCCAAACTGAGACTAAACTTCATAAATATCCCTAATCTCTGGTTTAGAAGCCAGGATTGTTTATGATTCATGGCATTTGATGACATTTAACAGCATGCAACCCATTACAGCCCTTAAGTCATTACACAACACGGCAGAAAATGTCATCAGGTGCCACAACAACAAGGCAGGTTATTGGAGGGGCAGGGTTCAGTTCAGATTAGTTCAGACTTCTGACGAGTGCCAGTCTAGTTCCAGACTGAACCCAAATTCTGTTTGTCAGGCTTATCTCTCTAACAGATCATCCTTGCTTCTCTTTATGTTGTACAACTTATTCACCCACAGCTCAAAATTCAAATTCCCAGATTCTGGGGAAGTACTGGCAAAAATGATGATTATTCTTAGCCATGGATTACCTTTCTTTCTTTCTTTTTTCTTTTTATTTTTTTTTTCCCTAAGAAAGTCTAGGATCAGACTGGGCCATGTCTGAATGTGCAGTGTATACCTGATACTATGATCTGGCACCTCAAGACACTTCTGCTGGTAGCCACTAGCTAAGCAGATCTGAGAAGATTACAACTTCCAGTGATGAAACCAAAGTGATAGGCACCAGTGAGGGAACCCACAGGGTTAGCGAGTTGCAGCAATGTGTGTGAATAATGTGCTTCATAGCCATGTTTCATGGCAGTACAATTAACCTTAATAAAGTTACCAGCATCTGGAAACAAATGGAGCATTAAAAATCTGTATGAAATATTTAGCTGCAGATCTTCTCCTAATGAGTGGAGTGTGACACATTGAGTCCTAATCCTCTGCACCAGGGGAAAATTTCCTTCAAGACAAGGAAACTTTACTTGGATTCCTAGAAATAAACTGCAATAGGTAGAAAACTAAAGACTTTTTGTGGTGCTGTGATGATTTGAAGAGCCAGATTCAGAAAATGCCACCTGTATTTCATACATTCAATCTCAAATGACAATATGTGATGACTACTACAAGCAAATGACTACTACAAAGCAAAGATCCATGAAGCCAAGAAGTTCCTGTATCTTTCTCTGTACCTTCAGAGACTAAAATCTACCAGTCCTTCAAATCAGAACAGAAATTTCAGAAAAGGAGCAGTCCCAGGGCCCACATCCCGAATGTTGCTGATGTCTTCATTTCCAGTGTTAGCATGAAGCATCCACAGAAGGGCAGGTGAATAAGCATTAAGTGTAAGTAGATGGTGGTCAAAGAAGGTAACGAATCTTTGCAGCCCGAGGAAATCTTTGGCTGTTAAATGTTGGTTTGTATTTCTATTTGATTTATCTGAACTAATTTAGACTCCTAGAAACTAATTACAGCCTAACTCTCTTTTAGAAGCTTTTAAGTGGCCTAAAGTTACGTGCGGTAAGGCACAAAGGCAATGTTTTAATCTGTTGACATTGTGCCTTGTATGGTCAAAACCACAGCAGTCACATATAGTTGGCTTACTTATATTGGGGAAGTCTTGGGGAATAGATATTTGACTCAATGCATGTATATAATAATAACAATCACACTAATAATAATAACAACTTTATCATGTGCACAGAATCATAAAATGTGAAAATCCTTTCCATTTGATAGTGAGAAGAGGTGGGTATATAATGTACATCGACACATAACACAGCACTGCATTATTTTGTCTCCTATGGAAGAAAAAAAGTTATTAAAAACCCCAGTGACTGATTTTGCTTCTTGAACCAAGTCAAATATTTTCTTGTCAGTATGCTCATAACTTCAGACTGCAAAGGTCGTGGCCTTGACTTTCTCCTTCAGATGGTTTGTGAGTGGAATGTCCTTGAGATTAAGGTTCCCTTTGTTTTCCTTGGGAGGGGCTTTGCTTACACTGGCAAGCAACTGAGACTTGCCAAGGTCCTCCAGACTCTGTTTATTAGATTTTTATCTTCTTATCAGAGTCTTCCTCCTTAAATCATGTCAGCATTTTACCACTCTTCAGGGATTCCTGGTGTTTTATTGTCTCTGAAATGCTTGGGGGGTGGGGGTGAAGGAAGATATCCTAGCAAAAATAACATTTATATAATGACAGAGATGGGAAGGATTCAACTCTCTCCTTCAGATTCTCATCCTCCCCAAAGTTACCTATAACTGGTCAGATCCTGTGGATTTAATTAAATCTATATTTAAACAAACTCCCATTGATTTTGCTGAGAGTTTTGTGCTTGGTGAAGAACTCCGTAATTTAGGTTGACACTTCTGACCAACTCTGACATGAGAACAAGCCAACGCAGTTGGTTACTGTCACTATATTGTTTTCCTTGACAAAGTAGATTTTTTCACATTATAAAATACATTGTGACTTAATTTGATAACACTAGTGAATATTCAATCTACCAGATTCAGTTTCTACTAAAATCACCCAAAATCTGGCATTTAAGGGTGATGCACAGAGGCTTACATGTAATCGATGTATATATACAGTTATAGACTCTAAAAGACATGAATCTCTTTTTTATCTTAATATAAAAATTCTTAAAGACTCCCAGAAATCTCAACCTGTAGCTCCTCCCAGATCTGCTTTGCAATAAACCAGTTATTAATAAAATCCTTTCCCAATGTCTCAGCCAGGGAGAGTGTAAATTCAACAAGGCCAAGTGTAAGGTCCTGCAACTGGGTAGACATAATCCCAAGCACAAATACAGGCTGGGTGGTGAATGACTGAGAGCAGCCCTGAGGAAAAGGACCTGGGTATCGGGATTGATGAAAAGCTCAACATGAGCCTACAGTGTGAGTGCAAACCAGACAGCAACTGTGTCCTGGGCTGCAGCAAGAGCAGTGTAGGCAACAAGGCAAGGGAGGGGATTCTGCCCCTTTGCTCTGCTCTCCTCAGACCCCATCTGGAGTCCTGTGTGCAGTTCTGGAACCCCCGGCACAAGAAGGACATGGAAGTGTTGGAGTGGGTCCAGAGGCAGCCACGAAGATGCTCAGAGGGTTGCAGCAGCTCTGCTGTGAGGACAGGCTGAGAGAGGTGGGGCTCTGCAGCCTGGAGAAGAGAAGGCTTCCAGGAGACCCTAGAGTAGCCTTCCAGTATCTGAAGGGGGCCTACAGGGAGGCTGGAGAGGGGATATTGACAAGGTCTAGCAATGACAGGACAAGGAGTAATGGGTTTAAACTGGCAGAGGGGAAATGGAAACTGGATGTTAGGAAGAAGTTCTTTACAGTGAGGGTGGTGAGACACTGGCACAGGTTGCCCAGGTAAGTTGTGGTTGCTCTCTCCCTGGAGGTGTTCGAGGCCAGGTTGGGTGAGGCCTTGAGTGACCTGTTCTAGTGGGAGGTGTCCCTGCCACAGGCAGGGCATTGAAACTAGATGATCTTTGAGGTCGCTTCCAACCTCACCATTCTATAATTCTATGAAATTCTTACCATATACAAAGCGAAGCTTGAGTTTTCTCTAGATTTGAGTACTTTGTATGGTGCAGGGGAATGTAAATGATTCATGATAAAGGCATAAGCAAATCTCAAATTGTGCCACCTGCACCTACAGATTAACAGCAGTCGAATCTCAAGCAGTCTGAAAGCACATGAGATTGTGGTGTGATGTTTGGAGTTCCAAAATATTGATGAACTAGTTAACCCTTTTGAAAAGATTACCTAGAATGGAAAAACACAGTGAAGAAAAAACATTTAAAAATCAGATCCCCACAATATGCAACAGTACACCGTCACCAAGGGTTGACATCAGCCTGTTGGCATCAGTTACAGATGTGCTCAGTCTGGTAATACAGCAATATCCACATAATATGCATAGACAGACAAACCACATTTGTACCAGTCTTTGAAATATATTCATCTTGGGATTGCTGTCACACTTTGTCAGGGGAATGAATCAGTGGCACTGTTCATACTTTTCTGCTTTAGGTAACTATTCTTTTGATAATGAATCTTTAATGATAATTGCTCTTCTAAGGAGAGCATTTTCCACCCTTGTTAAAGCGATACTTTCTTGTGGAAATGTGTTTAACATTAAAGCTTCAAGATTGGTGTGCTTCTCCAAATGATAAAGATCTCAGCGAAGGACAGAGACCTGAAAATTTGGGATAAGTGTCTAAGACACAGAAGGTAAAAAATTATTGTGAGGAATCATGCATGAGGTGGCATTTCTGATGCTCTCTACAACATATGAGAGTCATTTCTTTAGTCATAGAATCATAGAATCAGTCAGGGTTGGAAGGGACCACAAGGATCATCTAGTTCCAACTCCTCTGCCATGGACAGGGACATCTCACACTAGATCAGGATGTCCACAGCCTCAACCAGCCTAGCCTTAAACACCTCCAGGGATGAGGTTTCCACCACCTCCCTGGCAATCCTTCCAGGTTCTCACCACCCTCATGCTGAAGAACTTCTTCCTAACATCCAGTCTGAATTTACCCATTTCTAGCTTTGTTCCATTGCCCCTAGTCCTATCACTACCTGACATCCTAGAAAGTCCCTTCCCAGCTTAGTCCCCACTAGTCCTTATGTTCAACCTTACCTCAGCTAACCTACTATACTTCATAAAATGAGTGAGGGAACAGCCTTTCAGCCATCTTACCACACAGCAATGTAAAGCTTCAAAGAAGTTCCAGTTCAGGAAAAATCATAAACCAGATCATTCTATGTTTTGGTACCAGATCTCATGAATTAAAAACAGTATAGAATCATAGAAGCAGAGAATGGTTTAGGTTGGAAGCGACCTCAAAGATCATCCAGTTCCAATCCCCTGCCATAGGCAGGGACACCTCCCACAAGTACAGGTCACTCAAGGTCTCATCCAACCTGGCCTTGAACACCTCCAGGGAGGGAGCAGACACAACCTCCCTGGGCAACCTCTGCCAGTGTCTCACCACCCTCATTGTAAAGAACTTCTTCCTAACATCCAGTCTAAATCTCCCCTCTCCCAGTTTAAACCCATTGCCCCTTGTCCTGTCACTGCAAGACCTTGTCAATAATCCTTCCCCAGCCTTCCTGTAGGCCCCCTTTAGATACTGGAAGGCTACTATAAGGTCTCCTCTAAGCCTTCGCTTCTCCAGGCTGCAGAGCCCTAACTGTCTCAGCCTGTCCTCATAGCAGAATCTTTACAAACTCAACTTAGTTATGGCAAACTAACATACAACTTCTTTAATTTTGCAAACAAAATACAGCACTTATTAAGAATTAGGTCTAGTAGAAGCTCTTTTGAGGTGAAAAAAAATTTCAGTTTCCAAAGTTATTCAGTCACTATGAGAAGTCCTACATGTGCAAGCCTTGCAGAAACATACTGGAGGAGTGATAAATGCCTGCCAGTGCTACATGGAGGAGGAATTCACATTTTTAAGGAAGTAAATATCAGCTTCAAACCACTAAACATCAGTAGGATGAGGTTTTGTCATTCCTGGAACAGAAGTAATGGGCGAAACATTGTGAGCCATTCAAGGCCACGGGATTGGTGTTGCATGCAGATACCTGATTGCAATGGCTCCAGCTTACTGCTTCAGCTAAAAATAGCTGTTCTGCAAAAGCAAGCTGGGTATACGTGCCAAGTCTAGTCCTCAGCTAAGGATCTGATCCAGAATCAGCAGGATTGGGAAGGGAACTGGGCGAGTGCAGCCATGCATGTGGGCAGAGCTCTGTGCAAGCAGGAGCGTGAAAGACTGCATCACAAATTCAGAAGCATGATGCTGCTAAACCGATCTGGCAACTGAAGAAGCTTTAGGGTTGTTTTGGCTTTCATTCACTATAAGGAGCCTAACTGACAGAGATTAGCGTCCACTGAGTTTCCTCCCCTCCCGTTGCTTCACAAGAAGGTGCCCTCTGTATACAACTTGAGGCAGTGTAAATATTTCACCAGCAAGTAGTTTCGAGACAATTAGAGCCATGTGCAGGAACTGTTGCAGCATGTGTCTGAGATGTTACTCTCTTTCAGTGAGAAGCTATTTAGGGGACCTAGCATGTGATTTTAATTGCAAGTATGTTCCCTCTTCCTTTAAAACTCCTCAGGCTTTCACATATACCATTAAAAGATTGTCATATGAGCTTTCTATGCACTCTTTGGAATGTCTTCCAGAATGAGAACAGGAGAAAAAAACCCATCCCTGTTAGCGCCAACAAAATCACACACCAAAAATGAGAAACAGATAAGACAACAGATTCAACACGAAGCAGAGCAGAAGAAGGAGTCAGGAGATTCTTGGGTTTTTCACACTCCACTCATTCTTTTACAGCCTTGATTTTGTTCTCCCTTTTTTCTCTAGGGTTGTCTTCATCATCTGACCTCACCTCCAACGCCAGGTGTTAGGCTTCATCACCCAGGAAACCAGGAAAGAACCGAGTGAAGGATGAGGGATTCATGAAGGGTCTTGGAGGCTTTAGTACACACATTTGCAATGGAAAGCATCATATTAGGAACAGTTGGCACCTAAGGATTGCCTTTGAAACTGTAGAGGGAACAACAGTGCAGGTTTCAAGGCATTAGGCTTAATAACACTGAGTTCAGGCTTTTGGATTTATGTGCACCATATAAGCAAACTTAAAATGATTTTACTATTTAAAAAATTGACTATATTTTCAATGAGCTCGCTGTGTATTTCAGTGGGAAACATTTATGGTCTCCTCATTCCTGCTTCAGGCTGGTGGTATTTCACCAGCTCTCTCTTCATAAAGAGACTCTCATGCTGGAACAAATTATTAAAAAAAAGGCAAATGAAGAATTGTGTAACTACAGTTTGGATTTTGCCAATGGCAAAATTTATGGCAGTGCCTACTAGTTCTGCACTTCTTAACCTCAGAATGTAGTTTATTTCTTCACCAGAATTGTTTCTGGCCTCGATGAACCCTCTAACAAAGTTCTAGTTCATTTTTGCAGAGCAACTTTATAGTCAGGAATCTCAAAGGAAAAAATATGTAAAGAATAGGATATCTGGCTCAGATAAAAAACTCTCAAAGAACCCTGACAGCATAATTTCTCCATGTTAATGTCTATCCACACGGTACATTATCTTTGTCATCACAATGCCTTATTGGATATAGATAAAAGGCACATCAAAACTGAATCTAACCCAAAATGCCCTGCTACAGAATCAAACCCAAAGTCCCTGAGAAGTTGGAAGGACTTTGATGTTGGCATCCACAACTCTGAGGTCATAGAATCATAGAATCAACCAGGTTGGAAGAGACCTCCAAGCTCATCCAGCCCAACCTAGCACCCAGCCCCAGACAATCAACCAGACCATGGCACTAAGTGCTCAATCCAGGCTTTGCTTCGACACCTCCAGGGACGGCGACTCCACCACCTCCCTGGGCAGCCCATTCCAGGCTCTCACCACTCTCATGCTGAAGAACTTCCTCCTCACCTCCAGTGAGAATCTCTCCAGCTCTAGTTTTGCTCCATTCCCCCTAGTCCTGTCACTACCTGATAGCCTAAAATGTCCCTCCCCAGCTTTTTTGTAGGCCCCCTTCAGATACTAGAAGGACACAAGAAGGTCACGTGGGAGCCTCCTCTTCTTCGGACTGAACAGTCANCAGCCTTCCTGTAGGCCCCCTTCAGATACTGGAAGGCTACTATCAGGTCCCCTCGAAGCCTTCTCTTCTCCAGGCTGAAGAGCCCCAACTCCCTCAGCCTGTCCTCATAGGAGAGCTGCTCCAGCCCTCTGATCATCTTTGTGGCCCTCCTCTGGACCCGCTCCAACACTTCCATGTCCTTCCTGTGCTGAGGGTTCCAGAACTGCACACAGTACTCCAGGTGGGGTCTGACGAGAGCAGAGTAAAGGGGCAGAATCCCCTCCCTTGCTCTGCTGGTCACGCTTCTCTTGATGCAGCCTAGGACTCGGTTGGCTGTCTGGGCTGCATGTGCACACTGCAGACTCATGTTGAGCTTTTCATCAACCCAGACTCCAAGGTCCTTTTCCTCAGGGCTGCTCTCCAGCCAACATTATATTTTTGCCCACGTGATGAGGCCATTTAAATTAGGAGAGCTGACTGCAAAGGAAGAAATGAATCAACCTAGTTACAATAAGCACGGTTTGGCCTTGATGAAACAATGAACAAACTTTTCCAGTGGGCAGCCTAGATCTGAAGAATTGTCCATTTCTTTTCTCTTAGTCTTCCTCTGTGTTCCACATGGTAATGTAGGAAAGGTCTAGATGTTTCCAGCCTAAAAGTAAAAGTCTACATAAGCTATTGTATAAGAAAAAGGTTTAATAAATATCACCAACTCCACACATGCACACTTTACGGAATTGCTTTCATTTGTGGCATTGAATATGCTGCCTATCATGCTAAATAACTGGAGAGGAGAATCAGAGAATCACAGAAACATTCAGGTTGGAAAAGACCCTCAGGATCACCAAAACCAACCAATAACTCTACTTTACAAGGCTCACTCTAAAACCATAGACTTGAAACCATAAACTATAGATTCGATGTTTTCCAAGTAAATGATAGGAATGAGAAACCCTGCTGCAGAATCACTGTATTTCATTCTGGAAACCATACATCATGTATGTTCCACCATGCATGCCAGTAGACACAGATGTCTTCCTCAGCACTGGTTAAGAGTGAGGAACTTTCACTGGGTTTGAAGTGGAGCTTCACACTCTCCCTGCACCGCAGCTCAGCTTTAAATGGCTCTTGTTTCTAACATCATCTGTGAGCAGAAAGCTCAGGAAGCGACATTTTTCTGAGTGTTAGTAAATTGTTAGTCTGTTTGCTTAAACCTGCTTGCTGGGATTAGCTCTGTCCTACTTTGTATGTTCTGGATTGAAGGTTAGACAAGGGTCAAGTAGGCGATTTCAACACTATCTGATACAGGCTTACCCCATCTAGCTAAAGGAAAGCTTTTCAACCAACCCAGTCTAAAGCTTCCACCTCAGACTCTGCTTTGTTTTGTTTGTATGTGTAAGGAGGTTGGAGGGCAGGAGGGCACAATTTTAAACCCCAATTCGCAATTCCATAACATCCATCATGATCTGTGTATGTGAGGCTATTATTGCCTTGCTTACAAAGCCCTCTGTTCAAATACACTCAGCTCCCCCCCCACCAAAAAAGGGTCACGTTCAACTGGACTGCTATGTTACTGAAATCTTTCTGATTTTTTTACTCATGTGCACACAGAAAGACCAATAATCTTACCTCAGGCTGGGATTATCTAAATTGCCTCCAAAATCAAGAACATAAACCCCACCGTGGTAGGAAACAGGCACAAAACATCACAACTAAGTGACCATCCTCTATTTTGTAAGGATCAAACCTCACCCTCCTATCTGGATCAAAGTTTGATTTGGTGCCAATGAAGTCTCCTAGCTGGAAGACTTAAACAACATATAGGCAGCCAGGTAGGCAAAGACAGACACTAACCTTTCCACCTCACTCATTTAAGACTCAGATATAAGCCCTTCTATATGGAAACTATGCAAAATGAGGAGGTCATAAAGAATTAATCATTACTGCCTAAAATTTTATTAGATCGTTTCTTTGGCTTGAAAATAGCAATGGGTCAAAAATTGCCTTTTAAAATATAGAAATTAATGGAGACAGAGATAAAACTTGCAGTGTCAAGGTGTATTTTTTTTACTGAGGTTCTTCTTTGGGTACACTCAGGAAAACATAGTGAAGGTGAAACTCATATTCTGCACGTACAGCAAATTCTCCATGGATTTGTTCAGGTTCACACTAGGGGGACCATGCTTTAAACCCCCAGTTCCAGCTCCCCCGACCCTAACTCCTGAACTCCATTTCTCTCATGGTTTCATTTATATGCCGCTCTCCTTTGAACCAGCTAAAAGTCCCAGCTGACAGTGGAAATGTTAACCTTAAATTCTTTGTGCTAAGATTGTGAGACACTGGCACAGGTTGCCCAGGGAGGTTGTGGCTGCTCTCTCCCTGGAGGTCTTCAAAGACAAGTTGGAGAAGGCCTTGAGTGACCTGTTCTAATGGAAGGTGTCCCTGGCTATGGCAGGGGGTTGGAACTAGATGATCCTTGAGGTCCCTTCCAACCTAAAACATTCTATGATTCTATGATTTAGTTTCCTTCCTGTTCCAGGGGAAAAGAAAACAAATAGGAGGGGGAAAAAAAATCAAACACACCAAAACAACTCCAACAAAAAACAACAAAACANACATATGTGCATGAACTTGGCTTTTGAGGGGGGGAAGAGGGAGAGGGAGAAGGAGAGGGAAAGGGAGAGGGGAAGAGGGAGAGGGGAAAAGAAAAGAGGAAAAGAGAGTGAGAGGAAGAGAAGCATGACCTTCCTAGATCAGGGAAATCAAAAGCACGCAAGCCACTTCTTTGGAGGTCAGCTTGAAAAGTTTGACTGATCCTCAGAGTAATGTGGTGGCTCCCCTAGCATTTATAGTGTGTAGTTGCTGAGGAAGAGTGTTGATTTCTGACCTTCCTAATTCAGCAGCAGAGGTAAGAAGTCTCCAACACAATGAAATTACACAGCGCAGAAAGAAACTCCCCCTTCAACATTATTTATTTGGGTGAGCTCTCTCTATCACAGAAAAGGCCACAGCATGCTTATTTTGCAAAGGGATCATTTTGTCCAGTTCCAAAGCAAGCACATTTGAAAAATTCCACATAGCCTTCATAATAAATCCACCCAAGGCCCAGCACCCACTTGCTGTTGTGTACAGGGTTATTTTACTTATTTAACTGCCAAAATAAAAAAAAAAAAAAAATAGGAATTGCACACATAATGAGACAATGTCCTTCTCCTACGAGAGAAGAGTTCAATAGTTTAATTTTTGTTAACCAAAATCCCTTGTACTAAGGTAAATTACATTGCATTTTCTATTACTAGCTCTGTTAATTGTCAAGCAATAAGAGTTTATGCACTCATCCAAAGCAGCAGAGAATTTCCCATAATGTTACAAAATAAAACCTGACAAAGCACAATAATCTTTAGTTTATTGATGTGCTACTAGGCTGTGGAAAGCATCAGATCTGTAATGTGCTTTCAGTTAGGAAATTGAGGCCTAGAAAGAATGGCAGAGGACTGTCAGGTTCCAAGAATGTATATCCAGACCCATGTGTGTGCATAAGCTAGGGTGTGTTTGTTAAGGAAAATTATGATGAAAGACTCAACATCTACAGTAAAAGTTCTCAAACTGAAAGAAGAGCAAACAAAGTAAAAAATGTGTGAATGCAAATAGAATTTGTTAGCTAACAGTGTCTCAGATAAATGCTATTTATAAAATCATAGAATCACAGAGGGGTTTCAGTCGGAAGAGACCTTAGAGATCATCTACTCCAAGCTCCCCATCATGGGTAGGGACATCTTTCAGCTAGAGTCAGTTGCTCAAGGCCTCCAACTTGGCCTTGAACACCCCCAGGGAGTAGGCAGCTACAGCATCCCTGGGCAGCCTATTCCAGAGTCTCACCATCCTCCTACTGAATAAATTCTTCCTAAAATCCAGTCTAAACCTACTCTACCTCATCTTAAAACCATTCCCTATCTTTAGACACTCTTACGAAAAGTCACTCTCCAACCTCTCTGTAGGATCCCTTCAGGTACTGGGAGGCAGCTCTAAAGTCCTCTTGGAATTTTCTCTTCTCCAGGCTCCCTCCAGCCTCTCCCAGCTCCCTCAGTCTATCCTCATAGCAGAGGTGTCCCAACCCTTGGATCATCTTTGTGGCAGTCCTTTGAACTTGGTCCAATAGCTCTGTGTCCTTCTCATGATGGGGGCAAGACTTGGTACCTTGGATGGAGCAGTAAGTGGCATTTTGGTTGGTTTTTAACATCTGTAGTTATTAGACAGACATCTGATGATCCTGAAATAGCATCTACCAGTACATACATATGTGCACCCAAGACCTGTTTGGCTTTACCTAGACAATATCACTTCCCTAAAGGCTAGACAAACTCTTGGGAAGGTTGAAAATACAATTTGAAGGCTATGTCAAAAATAATTGGCGATTTGAGAAGTTCAGATTTGAGAGAAGTGATAAAAGAAAACAAACCAAACAAACCCATACTTTTGCATTCCTGGGGTTTATACTGCACTGTGGTGCATTAAGTAGAATATATAAGGGCTAAACCAGAATCATACAGAGTCATTTTCATGAAGATAGAGTCTTGCTCAACCTGTAGTTTGAATATGAAAAAAACCAGAAGCCAATTATCTTGACTAGCAGCATACACAAGCTTTGCTCTGTGGTATTGCAGTCCAATGGCTCCTAGTCATCTGGAGTCAAACAGAGTCAGGTTGTGTCTGTAGATGGACCATTAGGAGAGATTCTGCCCTGCTTTTGTGCCCTCTTACAGGATCATTCTGTTTGAAACTGCAAAGTGCAGGCTACTTCTGACACTCAGAGCCTGGGTCCATGACTGAGGGAGTTGGGACTGTTTAGTTTGAAACAGAGGATGTTGAGGGAAGATCTCATTGCTGACTATAACTACTTGAAATGACATTGTGGAGAAGCCGTTGGTGGGCTCTCTTCACAGGTAACTGGAGACAGAACAAGCGGGAATGGCCTCAAGCTGAGGCTGGGGAGGTTTAGGTTGGACATTAGGAAAAAGTTTTTCACAGGAAGAGTGGTCAGGGAGTGGAATGAGCTGCCCAGGGAGGTGGTGGAGTCACCCAAACACCCTGGATGTGTTTAAGGGTGGTTTGGATGTGGTGCTTAGGGCTATGGTTTAAGGTGAATCTTGTAGAGCAGGGTTCTAGGTTGGACTTGGTGATCTTGAGGGGCTTTGCCAACATGGGTCTGTCTGTGATTCTGTGATTCTGTGATGTTGGTTTAGTTTTGTTTTTCTAGTCTCACTGGAACAGATTTATACCAAGGACAACAAAATGAGATTTTTTATTCCATTTTTATAAGAAAGAATTCAAGAGTATTTGGTTTTTTGTGTCTGCCATAGTTTGACGAATAACTGATCATGTATTAGGAAGAAGTAATGCAGAAGTGGCTAAAATTTAGACTTTTCCTGTGTATGCTCCAGTGAGAACCATCATGGCTCCTGCTTTTTAATGGGCAATGATGGAGGATGATCAGGTACATTTCTGGTTCTGAGAACATTTGTTGTAATTATAAGGTGTTATAAATAAATAAGGAGAGGGAAGAGCTGAAGGAAGGAGTGTGGGAGGTGTCTCTTTATTGTCCCGATTTTGCATTTAGAAAGTAGAAGAGAACCAGAGAGAGAGAGAGAGATTCTCTACCTTACAATACAAGAAGGCAAGGTGATAAATTAGTGCTCTCAACTGAAATTGATTACTTTGTGTTCCTATCCAGTTCATATGACAGCAACACAGATGCTCTGAAACACATAATGACACATTGGAGAAAACCTATCAACTTGGCCTGGTGCAACATTTTTCCCTTTCTCTCTTTCCACCAGCTCAAAGGATAAGCCACCGAATGCTCTGACTACACTGGGGAAAGTCACACATGCTCAACACCCTCAGGACTCCTGCTTGAAGACTCTGCAGCCAACATAAGGGGCATAAATGCTAAAATGATGAATGTCAGTGATTTCTTCTCTTCTGTGTTTGGATATGGTTCTAATTCTTGGAGGAAGCAGCTTATGTAGGAAAAGCTTGAAGAAACTTCTAGTCATCCTCAGACAATTATTTCTGAGATGGTGCAAACAAAACAAGTAGCAAGGCTTGGGTTATCAGAGCTTCCATTTGAATTTAGCCTTCCAGGATTCCAGTTAAGAAATTCAGAAGGGATGATGCAATGAGGACTGAGCTTTAAAATACTCATTTGGATTTCTGTAATGGCTAAGCTGCTTCATAACCATTTCATCTTTACTAAGCTGGCAACTGACTGCTTGCATGGAATGATTATTTACAAGGTCCTGCAATGACAGGACAAGGGGCAATGGGCTTAAACTGGCAGAGGGGAGATTTAGACTGGATGTTAGGAGGAAGTTCTTTACAGTGAGGGTGGTGAGGCACTGGAACAGGTTGCCCAGGGAGGTTGTGGATGCTCCCTCCCTGGATGTGTTCAAGGCCAGATTGGATGAGGCCTTGAGTAACCTGTACTAGTGGGAGGTGTCCCTGCCTATGGCAGTGGGTTGGAACTAGATGATCCTTGAGGTCCCTTCCAACCTTACCATTCTATGATTCTATGATTCTATGAATGAGGTTTATGACCATTATGTCCCATCCTGCCCATATGCAACAGGACATTTTCTAAGGCAGGAAAAAATATCTTCAGGAAAAAAATCCTGAGGAATTTAATTTTTCCCTCCTGTCAAATATTCATGTATTGAGCATATAGCTGAGGAGAGATGCCAATATGATGGACCAGTCAAGAGCTGGAACATATTAGAATACCACCTTAAACTACCAAAAAACTGTAAACTACAGAAAAACTGTGCTCTAGAATGAGTGAGGACAGCTGGAGTAAAGCAAGATCCATGCAAGAAGATGAGAGTTAGTTTAATTATTCAAGCTGATAAATGTCTTGAATTTCCAATGTGATCCCTTTGACAGAAAGGTTCTCCTTGGTCTGAACCTACCCTCCCACAAAGTCAGGATCCTTTCTTAGAGATAAAACAGCAGCCAGAGGACTAAATCCTCTCTACCCACATATACTGGTATATATGCCTTGATGTCCCAATGTCTCTACTGATTTAACCAGCTCAGGCCTTGACTCCAGAACCTTCATCTTGGCAAAGGAAGGACAGAAAGCCTTAAACACCTTTGATTGCGTGCAAAAACCACATGGTAGTAACCGCGACTTGTTCCATCAACTGGCCTCAAACCAAAGCTCTTCAGAAACTTCAAGCAAAGGGAAATCAGAGTTGTCCTTTAAAAAGAAGTCTTTCATTTAGCAGTGACTGTATAATTTAGATGAATGGGGGGTGGGGGGAAGCCACATAAAATTATACTCACAAAAATTCAAGGAGGCTCGTGGTGAGGTAGTTTTCTTACATTTCCCTATATTGTATAAAATAATAAATTATTTGAATAGTTCTATTATCTGTCTTTAACTGAAACGTACAGTGCCTGTCCTAGTTCCTCAAAAAGCTTGTTAATATGCAATCACCTAGTACAACTGCTAAGTTTTTAAAGGTCACCTATGTTTTATTCATAAAGGGTGGTTTTCTGGAGGGAAAAAGGTTACAGTGTCATGTAATATCATATTCTGATAGAGGCTCCGCTTCAAAAATGGATTTCCTAACAGTTTGTAGTGAAGAAAGGAAGAGTTGTTTGGGGGTTCCTAGTTTGACTGAGACCTGCCACATTCCAGAATATGCTTGCTGGCTGGGAGCAGCATCTCATTTTTCAGCCATATTTCAAATATTTAGACATTATTGGAGTCTCTTTGGTTTCCTTGCTACCCTAGTTTCAGGACCAGTTGAATTTGTTTATTCCCATTAAAAACCCAAACCACTATTTTAAACCATAGTAGAGGGGGACTGTGAACACATTTTGGGTCTGGAATTCAACATAATAAGTGTAGTCTAGTGGAAAAAGTACAAATCTCAAAATCTCCAACATCTGATGCTGGAGCCTGTCTGCTGCAGCATTTAGGTCTGTGATGCAGCTTCTGCTCTCTGTCAATCAGATACAAGGTGTGCATATGCTCCTTTCTGTTTCACAGGGCCCTGCATGTTTCACAACGTATTGAATATTCAACTTTCACCTGAGAATAAATTTCCAAATGAGCTCTACCTGCAGTTGATGCCTTAGATGGCAACTGTTGTCTTTATTCTAGACAACTTACCTGTACTAGTGGGAGGTGTCCCTGCCTATGGCAGTAGGTTGGAACTAAAGGATCTTTGAGGTCCCTTCCAACCTTACCATTCCATGATTCTAACTTGGTTCTCTCTCTAAAGGACAGAGCAGAAAACTACTCTGTAATTCAACCCAGACACAGGCTATAAATTACTGCCCATACATGCCATGCTGCAAAGAAGTTTCTATCTGGATAAAGGTTCAAGTCTCTGCACCAAGGACATGTGAATCAGAAGTCCAAAACCAGAATTTAAAAAAAAAAAAAAACAAACAAACAAAAAAAACCCCTAATCCATAAGATATAGGAATAAATGTTACACTTTCCACAGTAACTTTCATGACAGAAGGACGTTTTATTTATTTGTCCAAGTGTCCCACTTTTGCTTAACCATCTGATATATGCTTTCTCCCTGGGAAGCACTCACTGAAAGGAATTAATTTGTTTTTCTTTATGGATTTTTTTTTCTTTGTTTGCCACGAAATGGGTGGTACTGCTCACTATTAAAAGCAGTTCATATAGGGAATGTGACCTGAGTGAGTTAATTGGCCTGTTTCAATGAAAAAACTCCCAATTTCAAAGTTCCAGCAGTACTGGCAAGGGTGCCAAATTCAGTGAGGTTATGAAAATAAATGTGAACCCTTCAAAACACTTGAAATGCAGGCAATTGATGTAATAAAACCATTTTACTTAGGACAGAGTAAGCTGACTGTTGTTATTCACTCTGTAGCCAGCTGAACTCGGAGCTAAAAGCCACTTTACTTGCTGATCTGTGGATCTGCTGTATTATTAGCATTTTATTCAATTTTGGGAAACGTGACTTTGCATTTGTAAGTGGATGGTGAGGCTCTGCCTTTTCCAAATGGACGAGGGCTTTGGAGTTATTAAATTATTGAGGAAACAGTTTGTCCCGATTTTCAGACCTAACTTGGCTTACTAAACAAATTTCAATGTAAATAAGGTTCTAAATCTATGCATTCATTAGTACTGTTTAACGGCACTGACATTTCTTTGGCAAGAAAGCTTTCTTTGAGAGCCTATTTAGCCTCAGGTCACTTTAGCTGAGGCCCCAATGGCGAAGAGAGAGAAGAAAAAAATAGAAGTGTTCATGTCAATAAAAGTTTTGTTTTCACTTTTTATTTAATGGCCCAGTACAAAACTTTAGTTTGGCAACTGAAGGAAAGAAAAGAGCCAGAGTAAAGAATGTGTAAAGCAAAATTGCATGGAATTGGAAGAGCAAATAAAACCTTTTTATTCTATGCTTTTATTTCCCATACCAGAACATCATCTTAGCCGTGACAGAATTGCGTCAGCCTGAAGAGACAGGCCAAGAAGTGGTAGCTTTGATCAGAATCACCCTCGGAGTGTGCACACAGGCAGGCACACATACACACCCAGACATGCTGTCCTTGGAGCAGGAGGTTGTTTTATAAAATAATAACCCAGTCATGACTCACTGATGCTTCTCACTTGGTGCCATCAGTGTCTCAGGTCTAGCAAAGAGCTTGATTCATTAGAAATCAAGGGCTGCAGGACTGCAAGGGAAGCTGTCTCTGTCACAGAGTTGTGCTCAAGAGGAGATGGAGTGGTGACATCAGGCATTGGAACAGGTTACCCAGGGAGGTGGTGGAACTGTCCCTGGAGTTGTTAAAAAATATATATAGATGTGGCCTTCAGGACATGTTTTAGTGGTCATAGTTGTGTCGGGTTGACTGTCAGACTTGATAGAATCATATAGAATCACAGAATCATAGAATGGTAAGGTTGGAAAGGACCTCAAGGATCATCTAGTTCCAACCCCCTGCCATAGGCAGGGACACCTCCCACTAGTACAGGGCTCTCAAGGCCTCCTCCAACCTGGTCTTGAACACTTCCAGGGAGGGAGCAGCCACAACCTCCCTGGGTAACCTGTGGCAGTGTCTCACCACCCTCACTGCAAACAACTTCCTCTTAACATCCAGTTTCAGTCTTCCCTCTGCCAGTTTAAACACATTGCCCCTTGTCCTGTCATTGTAAGACCTCTTCAATAACCCCTCCCCAGCCTTCCTGCAGGCCCCCTTCAGATACATGAAATGTTGATGATCTTAGAGGTATTTTCCAACATTAACAATTCTACCATTCTGTGATTGATTCTAAGATCAAGTGAAGAAAACTTTTCCTGGAGTAGATTACTAACCAGTCTACAGGTAGTAGACTCTACCTGTAGACTCTACTCTACCATGTAGAGAGGCTCCAGATGGATTCTGCATATGCTTATGGATGTATGTTTAGAGATTTGCAGTGATCTCTAAGGGCATTTTCTTATCTCAGAAAGATCCATCATCAAAAACCAAAACAAAACCAAATCAAAACAAAAACTCCCAAACAAAAACAAAACAAAACAAAAAAAACCCCATGCAAAACAAGAGAAACAAAAAAAAAAAAAGAAAGAAATCTCAAGACTTCCAATGAACAAGAGGTTTTTAACACATTTCTTCCTTCCCAAACTTTTACAGAGTGTGTGTCATGTCCCTACAGCCATTGCTGCTACCATTCTGTCCCTTAGCACACATTACTCTGTTTGCAAAACTTCTTTGCCTCTCCAGGTGACTATAAAGTTTGAAATCCTATATAAATGGCCACATTTCAACTCCTTGACTGTGGATTAGGGTAGCTGAGAAAAATAATCTGCTATGTATTCCATAAATATACATAAGTATTAAGTTTTGGGTCATGGGAGAGTAAGTCTTTCTACCATGCAACTCAGCACTCAGAAATGCTGAACTTCTGTGTCTTTTATTCTAATATTTGTGTAATCTTTGATTTATTTTTCTTTAAAGTATAGAAAAGGCTATTTTCACTCAGACAAGTAACAAGAGACCTGAGGTCAGAACTGTACTGAAAATCAGGCACACATGTTCCATCCCTAAAAGATATCCTGTCCTTAGGCTCGATGTTAAATCTTGGTTCATGAGTATCTTTATGCATCTGATCTCAAACAGCTAACTGTGGTGCAATATAGAAGCTAAACAAGAACAAAGATTTGAATTCACATTTAACAAGTTCAGACCAGCACCTTAACCTCTGGACTAACCTTCATTTTTGTTATTAGTTAACTTATTTGAGGCACAGTGTTGCTGATTATTAAGGCACTGAGATTCGCAGCGTACATCCAATGTTTTCATTCAGCCCAGTCCTAAATTCTTCTGCCTCTCACCAGTGAATAGATGAAACATGAGGTGCAAAAAAGTTTTTTCATCCCTTCATCTATTATTTTTCCTCTTCCTGCTTGAGAAGCCAAGTGCAGAGGCTGAGCTTGGCAATTGATGAAAGATTTAAAAGAAGAAAAAAAAAAAAAAAAGAATCAGAATGGAAAGATCTCTCCAGGAATGTTTGTTTCCACTATATTTTAGTTCCTATAACTAATTATTCTGGCTGGACAAAAAACAAAATAAAACCCAATAAAAACCTGAATGTGTATTGGATTCCCAAGTTTGCTAGCAGCCAAAATTTTAGGTACATGAAGGGGAAGAAGAAATGGTCCTCCTCATCCTCTTCCCAGCCAAAATATCAACATCACACTTGCCAGTTATTCTCTAGTGTGATTATCTGATTGGCTTATAAACAGATAATTCCCATCCTGCCCAGAATGGGGCATGCACACACTTCAAACAAACTATTCCCTAGTGCTTGGCTTTATCAGTGACTCAAAACAACACCGTAAAACACGTCAACTAAATTTCCCCCCTAGGCATAGCTGTGTCTCAGGTTTTATGTGCCAGTCTGCAGCAGACCTGAAGTAGGGGAAGAAGGGAGTATTATTTCCAAGCACTACTGCAAGGCCACTGCAGCTCTGCTATCTTCCCATCACTATTCCTCTCACTCATCTTCCAGAACTTCTCCTTAGCTGCAGCAGTGTTGGTTGGTTTTTTCATGGTCTTCCACAAATGCCACACTTTTGCCTCTGTCACTTCAGAAAGTTGTCTTATCTTTTCCTGTGGAAGGGAGGACACTAAATTTCTCCAGGTGAGGGAACTGATGCAACTAGAATTTATTGAGGGTACGTACAACCTTCAGTTTCAGGAGGAAGTGTAAGAACTACCTGAAGGGTGGTTGTAGCCAGGGGGAGGTTACCTTCTCTCAGGCAACCAGTGACAGAACAAGAGGACATAGTCTCAAGCTACGCCAGGGGAAGTTTAGGCTGGAGGTGAGGAGAAAGTTCTTCACTGAGAGAGTCATTGACTGTTGGAATGGGCTACCCACGGAGGTGGTGGAGTCAGCGTCCCTGGAGGTGTTCAAGGCGAGTTTGGACGTGGCACTTGGTGCCATGGTCTGGTCTTGAGGTCTGTGGTAATGGGTTGGACTTGGTGATCTTTGAGGTCTCTTCCAACCTTGGTGATACTGTGAGACTGTGAATTATAGAAGTGGGTTTTATTGTTTTTATTTTTACTAGTATTTATTTGATCATTTTATTATTTTATTTGTCCTTTATCTTACTATTATTTATTATAATTATATAATTATTAAAATAATATTTATTATAAGTCTTATTATACATATTGGTGGTGGTGGTGGTGTTATTGGTATCTGGGACTTTAAAAAACAAAACAAAACAAAACTTCCAAGAGGGAGAGGTGAGGAAATCCAATAAAAACCTCTCTTATTGCACCTTTCAGAAATTCCTCTTCTCTGTGAACATGTCCAATTATCATGAAAAACATACTTGGATGCAATTGATGACTTAGATTAAGTCATCCTATAGGAGAGTTAATGATGAGATATCTCAGAAGAGCTCTGGTTTACCTTGTGACTTTCAGTAGGTAACCTCTACCCAGGCTCAGCTCTCAGCTTTACCACAGCTTTTAGCAGAAAAAAAACCAAAAACCAAACCAACCAACTGAAAAAAAAAAAACCAAAAAAAACCCAAAAAAACAAAAGCCAAAACCAAACCAAAACAAAAAAAACAACAACAGAAAAATAAAAAAACAACCCCTAAACAGAAGGTAACCCAGAATTCGAATGTGGATATGTATTAGAAAAATTGAGATAGAAATCTAAATGTAGAAGTGCACCAGGGCTGATCTGCATACTCCCACGATTCTGATTGTGCTGGAAATGCTGGGCTAGCATTACTGCAGCTTTTCTTCATTTATGTGAGTGTAGAAAAGTTAAATCGTTGAGAAGTGTTTTCTTTCAGATGTGCTCCAGTTTTTTTGTCGATGCTGAGATCAACAAGATCTGCTGCACCTTAAATGAGCTGTCTGACTGTACCCAATAAGTTAGGGGCCACATCTGAGGCACAGTCACACAAAGGCATCTTGCCTAAAGATCAGATGCTGCTCTGGAGCTTTGGACTGTTTTCCAAGATAAAAACATTCAGCTAAAAATGGATAAACATGTAGATGCCTAGCTCATTCTAATAAAATCTCAAGCCATTTCTGACTGCTTTCTGCTCATTTACCCTTAGCTTTAGGTGTTTCAGTGCTTTGAGCATACAAGATTTTCTGATCTCTCTTTCTGATTTTCCGACCCAAAACTTAAACCAGCCCATGCTGGTTTAAAAATGGGCTTCTGTAATATGGCAGAAAACTATTCCAATGAAGATCCTGGTTTAAAAATCTTTATTAATTATTATTGTGATAGACATTTCCACGGAATTTCAATTTCAGAAGCCTCTACGGTCAACTAATAACTTATTAAATATTACTCAGTCATTAAATATCTTCAGTTTAAAAATTAATATTTAGGGGATAGACATCTGGTAATATGTCTTAATCCTATTTTTAGATTAGATCCTCTTAAGAAATTCCCATATGCTTTTAGATAAAGCTTGAACCTTGTTAATCTTTCTGAACATTCTCTGCCTGCTGCTGCATACACAACAGCCCCTAAAAGCTGTACTTAGGGGTCGTGTTTAGGTTCACATTTCACAAGGTAATTGCACTCCTTCATTTTCATGTGTTTTAGCACTAGAACCACAATAGGGGAAGAGGTGGAAGGAAAAAGCAGAGGGAGTCTAACAATAATGCTTGTCTATTAATGAAATTACTATAAACTGACTAAAAGTCAGAACCAGGAATAACCCTGACATTAATGGAATGCTTATTTGAATCATCTGGATAGAAAACTGCTCAATGTGTTGGGACTAACTAGCAAATATATGATTAAATTTGTTCCCAGCATAAAAAAAAAAAAAAATAAAAGAAAGAAAAATGCTTGAAGTGATCTCTAGCATAAACCAATGGTGGGTGGTGAATGTCTTTAGCAATGTTCCCGGATTTTCACTGCATTGCTTTATCTAAATATATTTCTTAGAGTCACAAACCCTAAAAGGTATAAAATAAAGTAGATTGAGATGGATTAGGTTAATTAATGGGTATGAACTGGCCTTTCACCTCAACAATTGTAGACAAGTTCAACCTGAGAGCTTAAATCAGAGTTTGCTGTTCTAAGCTCCAGTAGGCATTAATTCACATCATATAATTTGGCAGAGTTGGCCCAGAAATGAACTTGCCATGGATTTGACCCTCCAAGTCAGAGATGGGGCAGCAAACAAAGAAAAAAAGAAATTAAAAAAAAAAAAAAAAAAGAAAAGAAAACCACAATGTCTCCCAGCTGCTCCCCCTGCCTTGTGGATAAAATGGGAGCGTGTTTTTGAGGGTTTCATAGAATGTCAGAGAATGTCAGAATGTTTCCCCACACAGAGTACGTGGTTTCGTGTGGAGATGAAGGTTGCAGACCCAAAAGGGAACGCAAAGCATTGAAGGGAGCTGTGGGATGCATTGTGTGTGGAGTCTCATTGGGGTTTTAGGACGCCAGGGCCATTTGGGGAAGACTGCGCCTTGGCAAGTGTGTGCTTTGAGCTCAAGCCTGTGTGTGTTCACACAGTTCCTCTGCTCTTACAGAGATACAATAACCACAGCTTTGCAAACACAAGCACGTTGCACACACAGGAGCTGCAGTACCAGACCTATTTCTCTGCTCTTATTTGCATTCCTGCAGCGCATGTAGAAATTGAAGGGAAATAGATAAAATGCATTAATCCTTTTGTTTTGTTTTTTTTTTTGATGACCTACCTGGAATTCAGGCATGAATCCACCGGATCGTTATTCACTGATAACAGCACAGGCAAGAGAGAACTCTTCCATGAATAAATCTTTTGGCTGAATTAAGCAGCAGTCATCGTAATATGCATTTAATGGATTTATCAGTTTTACATGAAATGCCTTTTATTTGAAGGAACCAATTCATTTCAGAGATGTTCCCTTCAGGTGTGGGCAGCAGTTTATGGCGATCTCCTGCCACAGCCGGGTTCACCTAGGGAACACTCTGCGTTTGCATGTATAGATGAGCATCTTGTTGCCTTCATCTGACACTACAATAAGCAAATAAAGCAAGCATCACCCCAGGAAAAGTGAAAGTGGGAGCTTGTCTGCCTTTCGCTTTCTCTCTTGGTTCCCACCTGATCTCCTGTGATGCAGACCAGCAGCAGCGCCAAGCCTAGAGCAGCTCGCAGCGCGGTAGCAGCTAGGCAGAGCAGGCTGGTAGGAATCAGAGAGCTGTGAACAGCTGAGTGACAGACGGATTTTAGGGAAGCCCTCTGTCAAAAACCAGGCCAGAAAAATGAGATGAAGCACTCCTCCGGGCCTGCAGAACCGTGGTAGATATTAGTGAGTATTTGTATGTTTGGCAGCAGGATTATTTGTTTCACTGCTAATGCATGTTATTATTTTTCTTCCAGCCCTGTGTGGCTTTTCATGGAGATTATGGTTTAAAAACAAAAACAAACAAACAAACAAACAAAAATAAACCAACCACACACCTCCCCCCCACACCCAAAAAAAAAAAAAAAAAAGGAAAATAGAATTATAAAAACAANNAAAAAAAAAAAAAGAAGGAAAGTAGTATTCTAAAAATAGGTTTGTGCATTTAGAATTGCATTCAGAGACCAGCAGCCGCTGAAACCATCACAGCCTGCCTGCTTTCAACTTTTCAGGTGCTGCAGCCTCTGTGCTCAAGCCAGGTGAAGCAAATATCCTTTATTTATATGGATTTGGGGCACACAATGACAACAAAAGAAAAATATGCAGGAGACTGACAGTGTCTGGATCATTACTGCAGTTAAATCTGTCAAAACTAGGTTGCTTAAATAAATTTTGTCAGAAAATGGGGCTGAGAAAGGAGCAAACCCAGACAAATTAGATATTTCTGAGTCTTACTTTTCCATTCAGTTGTACTAAACTGTTCTTGCATCAAAAAGGTAGTGGAGTTCTTTCAGTACTTTCAACAGGACCTGCACCTTAGAGGGAATTTCAGTATGAAGTTCTTTTAACTTGTCATTCTTTAACCGACTTGAATTGAATTCAGCCACGAACCGGTTTGCAGTTCACAGTCTTTACTTCATCTCTCTTCTAGTTATTTACTGTTGTTCTGTATATAACTAAGTCCATTTTTGTTTCTGTCTCACTGCATCTTCTATAATTTTTTTTTGCACTCAAAAGTGGATTCACAGATTGCTGTGAACCTTGTGTTGTCCTAAAAAAGAAGGTTTCCCCAAAGTCAGTCTAGACATGGGGGAAGATAAAGTCTGTAAAAGAAGAAGAGGTTGTAGGATTAGGAGACCAAATATGCAGAGGTTTCCTCCTGTCACCAGCTCTGAATAAATGCATTCCCAGAGAGAGGACATTCCTCTGCCTCATTACAGGGTGCTCCTGCTGATCAAAAGAAAGGTAAGCAGCTATGATCGATGTGTGAAGCCACTCTACCCTTTCCTCTCCCCTTATTTGATTAATATGGCTCTTTTCCAGTTTGGTGAAATTCTCTAACTGAACTGGGTTACTATTTACAAGTTTTGCAAAACACAGCCTAAATTTGTACTGGTAAGACTTTATATTCCTTGCCTCAGGAGAAGGAAAAAAAAAAAAAACAAGATTAAAAATAAATTAAAGAAGGTCAACACTGATGAACCATCATAACCCAAGTTCAGCTCGGGTCAATGCAGAAATCTAGGTCAAAACCTTGTCCCACTAAGCTTCACAGGGTACTCAGAGTATAAAGGTCCTGAAATACTCAGATTACTCTATTTTATATTCCAAATCAGTGAACAATTAGAGAAAGCTCTATAATTGTCTTAGCCAAGTGCAGCTTTCTCACTGAAGCTCTTCATGGTGGATTCTCAGCATTCAGTAAGGCTTAGTGGAAGTATTTCTCTTTACAAGGTTGGCTTCCTATCTGGGTGAGGTTTAACACTTACCTGATATACACTCCAGGATCAATTTACCATACTGTGCTTATAGGTAAAGATTCTTAAAGTTGTGACTAGGCTGTATTTTATGCAAATACTGCATATAGGTAACACATTCCACAAAGAGTAAACAGTGAGTAGGAATGATGAACAGGAGAAGTGTTGGCCACTGATACAGAACTGCATGGCTTGCAAAACTGGGTCATCGACTTCTGGCCTTTGACAGTCTTGAGGTTGGATCTGGCTTACATCACAAGTGAAATGATCATAGGGGGTTTGCATCAAAAATTAACACTCACTTTGATTGAGTTTGACAGAAATAGCACACAGATGCCAAGAACCAAGTCAGACAGAACTGGGTTATTTGGTGGTGCATCTGTTGATGGCAGTGCTGGGTTCTTTCATTTGCCCTGAGCCAACAAAAAATAAATAAATACCTGGGTCTGGTCTCTGACATAAGTAGCTATTGGGAAAAAAAAATAGCATTTTTGACAGCCTGTGCAAAATGGAGTACAAATTGGTGGGACATAGAGGTGAACATACCATTTTTACAAATTGAAGTCTGACACACTTTCAGATTAGACCAGTATAGTACAAACTCCACTCAATCCTGCCCTGACATTCTACTTGTTATATACTATCTAGTGAAACTCCAAACCTCTAAGCCCAGCTAGGAGCCAAACTTTCAACATTTGTGTGGTCTAAAAATCAGAAAATATCCGATCTCTCAGTGAAAACTCGTCTTTGTCTGTGAATCAGAGAAGTTGGATAAAAAACAGGAGTTCTGTGAGAGTTTTAAGTGCATCCTCCTTATAAACCAGATCCAAATTACCATCAGGATAAGAAGTTTTTCTCATGGTATTTCAACCCCCACGTCTGCTCCCAAACAGGAAGCGCCAAAATGTGTACAAATAACTTAATAAAAAAAAAAAAAAATTCAAGACACCACAAATAAAGAGAAAAGCATTACACCAACTTTCTCATCCATTAAAATGACTTGAGCTCCATGAGAATGAAACACAAGGAGCTCCCACAGAATAGCTCCCAGTTCCTTCTCTCTCACACAAGTCCTCAAACGTGACCTTCTGGAAGGCTGAGGATGTTGGTAATGCTGAAAGGAGGGGGTTCAAATCCACTCTCAAGATTTAGGCACAAAGAATAAAGGGGTTTGGGTCAAAATTTTTTTTTTTTTTTTAAACTCTCAGAGTCTAGCTCTGAACTCCTGAGTCAAAGGAATACCCATTAGGTGGGAAAAGCTAACAATGTAATGATATTAAATAAATAAATAGATAAATAAGTAAATAAATAAGTAGATAGATTGATAGATAGACAGATGGACAGGTAGACAGATAGACACAGATAGATAGACACAGATAGATAGATAGATGGATAGATAGATAGATAGATAGATAGATAGATAGATAGATAGATAGATAGATAGATAGATAGACAGATAGATCATAAAATCATAGAATCATAGAATGGTAAGGTTGGAAGGGACCTCAAGGATCAGCTAGTTCCAACCCCCTGCCATATGCAGGGACACCTCCCACTAGAACAGCTCACTCAAGGCCTCCTCCAACCTGGACTTGAACCCCTCCAGGGAGGGAGCAGCCACAACCTCCCTGGGCAACCTGTGCCAGTGCCTCACCACCCTCACTGCAAACAACTTCCTCCTAATATCCAGTCTAAATCTCCCCTCTGCCAGTTCAAACCCATTGCCCCTTGTCCTGTCATTCCAAGACCTTGTCAATAGTCCCTCCCCAGCCTTCCTGTAGCCCCCTTCAGATCCTGGAAGGCTACTCTAAGGTTTCCTGGAAGCCTTCTCTTCTCCAGGCTGCAGAGCCCCAACTCTCTCAGCCTGTCCTCATAGCAGAGCTGCTGCAGCCCTCTGATCGTCTTCATGGCCCTCCTCTGGACTTGCTCCAACACTTCCACAGATAGATAGATACAGACAGATAGATGGACAGACAGACAGATAAATAAGATAGATAGATACAGATAGACAGATATATAGAGACAGACAGACAGACAGATAGATAGATAGATAGATAGATAGATAGATAGATAGATAGATAGATAGACAGACAGACAGGCAGATAGATACAGGTAGCTGGATAGATAGACAGAAAGACAGATAGATAGACAGACAGATAGATAGATAGACAGACACATAGATAAATAATTGAAAAAATGGTTGTGTCCTCAGCTGTTCTTCAAGAAAGCCTGAGAGAGTTTACAATATTGGCACTGACATCTCAAGGAGCTGGGAAAAGTGAGCTGCTTATTCCCAGCAAGACTGAAGCATTTCACCCAAACAGCAAAAATACAGCCTGTTGCTGTAACTACTTTTATTTTCTTTACATGCAGAATACTTTTCATCATGCCAGAAGTAATAAAACTCTAGCAAATGCATGGCTGTAAGCCTTCAGAGATGGAAGTAACTCTTTTTGGTTTGGTTTGTTTTATTGCCAGGTTGCTATTGTAATGGGAAATTTCATTCACCATAATTCCAAGGAAGGATCTGGTTTGCATTTTAGGATTTCTTACCAGACAGTAGGTAGGGGTATGATGTCTAAATGGCCCCTAATGACTCCTTCTGTGCAGAAGCCTGCCTAAAAATGTAATGGTACTTCTCAGATGTAGAGGTGGTGCTTCTAAACAGGTAGGCAGTAGGAATAACCCAGGAGTGACATTGCCTTGTGGTCTTTTTTGCTGATGTGCTGTTTAAATTAATTCCAAAATGTGTTCCTGAAACCAAGACGTGAGGACTAAACTATCATACATTCATTTAGCCATGGGGACACTGAAGGAAATCCAAAAAAAGATCTTGACTGAAATGTGTTATGAGACCCCCAAAGCTTTCCAGAATATCTTGTGAGTCTGAACAAAGGGTACCAGTAAACAAGGAAAGAAACTCAAAAGAGTTTGCCTTGTGCAAAACAAAGGAAATTCCTTTGATGCCTAGAGATGCAAACACAGCAGATGTGTAACAAATACACAGACCCTGGCTTCTCTCTTCTCTGCAAAGAGTGGAGGCAGAACTCTTCAGCTCAGAGGATGCTCTCTTTTCTCCTGTCTCTGTGGATGTTCCAGTTTTACCTTGTATTTTGTGGTCTGTGGTTTTGGAGGTGGCAAGAGGAAGATTTGGAGGATTTGGGCTGGCTGTGAATTGTTCTGATCTGTGTCACTATCAATGTTGTTAACACTCCCTAGTTAACACTTAATGATAAGTCCAGTTGGGAATAGTTTAAGTCAAAATGTTTCTCTGACCAAATAATTCCCTCATTTTAAGAGGTATTTTCCCAAGGAAATTGTCCACTTTGGCAAAAAACAAAGAAGCCACAATGCACTGAGGAAATCTAGCCTCATGGAAGAGGCTTGTTAATGGCTCTTGTTAATGAGAATGGTGTTGTGTGGGCAGACTCAAGAGCTGAGACTAGGTCTGTACATAAAACACTGAGCAAACACACTTGATTTCACCTGCAAGGAGCAAGAGGTGGGCAAAGCCTTCCAAGAGGAGTATTTTCTTTTGATTCTTCTAAAAACCACTGTTTTCTGAAAACCTCTTCAGGAAAGAGAGCACAACTTTGTCTTTTCCCACTCTTTTTCGATGGGATAAAGTCAGAAACATGGAAGAGTTAGACTAGATGTTAGGAGGAAGTTGTTTGCAGTGAGGGTGGTGAGGCACTGGCACAGGTTGCCCAGGGAGGTTGTGGCTGCTCCCTCCCTGGAGGTGTTCAAGGCCAGGTTGGAGGTGGCCTTGAGTAACCTGTGCTAGTGGGAGATGCCCCTGCATATGGCAGGGGGTTGGAACTAGCTGATCCTTGAGGTCCCTTCCAACTTTAACATTCTATGATTCTATGATTCTAAGAGTCTGCAAGTCACCCAACACTAGTCATATCTTTGAAGATTTTGTGATTACAAGTAGGATAAAACACATTTTAAAATGTTTTAGAAAGAATTTTGCTCATTCTGTTTGTTGGGTTTTGGTTTTTCTGTTTGTTGGGTTTTGTTTTCTCTGTTTTGTTTTGTTTTGTTGCTTGTTTTTGTGGTTTTTTGGGTTTTGGGGGTTTTTTTTGTTGGTTGGCTTTGGGTTCAGTTTTTTTTCCTGAAGGGAAATTGAGGCATATCCAGGAGAACAAATTTGAGTGGGAAAGTTGCAGGGTTGTAAATAGAGTACAGGACTCCCAATTTCTCACCATAGTGACCATGATCTCTCTCTGGAAACAGCTATACTACCTTTGATAACTGTGTTTGAAAAGGGAATCAGATCCACCAGGCACTTGCACTCACGGTGATTGCATCTATTCAGCCCATCCCATGTGGTACCCACACCTCAATCACAGGCAAACCAGAGTTTGTTGTCCCTACCCCTCACAAGGATTTCCTGGTATTTTTAGATTATTAAATAGTCTGAATTAGACTGTATCTATTTTAAGATATTTTTCAACTTTTTGGAGCTACCTAGGCAAAACCTATTTCTGTGGTGGGGTTCAGTGTGGGTATGACTTCAAATCTTACCACAATGTGGCCTTCATCCTCCAACCCAGATTTAGCTTAGTTAGAATCATAGAATGGTAAGGTTGGAAGGGACCTCAAGGATCAGCTAGTTCCAACCCCCTGCAATGGGCAGGGACACCTCCCACTAGTACAGTTCACTCAAGGCCTCATCCAATCTGGCCTTGAGCACCTCCAGGGAGGGAGCAGCCACGACCTCCCTGGGCAAGCTGTTCCAGTGCCTCACCACCCTCACTGTAAAGAACTTCCTCCTGACATCCAGCCTAAATCTTCCCTCTGCCAGTTTAAACCCATGTTAGAGAACTGCTGACATCAATAGGACCCAAAAGTAGTGATCACCTCGGGGATGTTTTGAAATCATTGTGCATTTAATACACCCAGACAGCAGATGTCTGCCTGAAATTTCTGCTTGCCCAACAACACAAGCTCCTAAATGCTCAGAAATTTGGGAAGTAGCCACTCAGCAGAGTTGTCTACCACCCAAAGCAGTAGGAGCAGCAGGTGTGACAGAGTTATATTTCATCAGTGTGACATAAAACATGGCTCAATGACTTTATTTTAAATACTGTTCTTTCTAAAGTCTTTTCCCTTATAAAACTACAAGCATGGAGCTGTCAACTGAGGGGAAAAGATACCTTTAAATCTAGCCTGGCATGCATGTGTATATTTATTTTTATAAGTGAAATATAAACGGACATGCTGAGTTCCAAGTGCTTGATGGATAAAGGAATTAAATGATTTCATATATCTCTCTGTATAAATATACAAAAAACTTTCCCCGATGGGTCACAGAGGATTTCATGTGGATGTGAACTCTGTTTACTGTTAGTATTAGGGAAATAGTGGCTTTTTAACAAGTTACTCATGCCTGGAAAAAATCCCAGTATTGCAAGTTGTCCTAGTTTCTCTGCCAATTGTCCGTGGGAATCGTCAGGATGGGAAAAGTTCAGATGTGTTTTAAAGAACCAACTTAATGGAAAATGGGAAGGAGAGGGGAAGAAAAAAAAAAAAAAAAAAGCTACTGTGTCAATCTCCTGGGTAAGAAGAAGTAAAATGTGATTTGACTGGTTTATTTCTTCCTTTCTCTTTTATTTTTCTTTCCTCAATGCTTTTGGATTTTACTCTCACCCATGCAAAGAGTTTTGTTCAGGCCATTTGCCCTAGTGAAGAATGGCTTTGCTTTAGTTCTTTGAGCCAAATCAACTTCAGAGTCTCCCTCTCTGTATATCATTGATGTGTGATTATAAACTCTCAGGACTCATTCCTTTGAGTCCATCAGAGTGTTTAGTGCTCTGGAGGTGCCTGGGGAGCCCTGGGCTCTGCCCTCAGGGGTTTTACAATTCAGAAGCCGATCTCAAATGCTTTTCCTTACCCCACCAGGCTGCAAGGAGAGAGGCTGCAGCACAACGTGTGCTGGGGTGAAGGTTAGCAAAAGGGCTGAGGACCCATATCCAGATGGGACTGGTTAGGGAGAACAAGTCAGCCCTTGTAGGATTCTCTCCCCCTACCCCCAACAACCACCCACTGCCCTAAAGTTCTCCAATCATAACTTTTTCTTTTCTTTTCTTTTTTTTACCCTGTTGCAACCAAGACTTTTAAAACTCAGGGCATTGATCCTGTCACTCAGGAGACCGCCGAGTGGCTAACAGTAGTGGAGTAAGAATCCCTCATGGATGTCACATTTTGAGAAGCATTAACTCACCAATTCAGTTTCAAACGGCAATGGTGTTACAGAACATGTCACTAATTATTTGCTTTCCAACAACAGTGTGGTGCCTTCTGGTAGGTGCACGCACAAAAAGATGAAGGTTAAGTAGGGGGCTTTCTTCAGCTCCCAATAGACACATTGTGTCATCCTGACACCCAATAAATCCAACCACCATAGGGGGGAAGGACTCTGCTCTTCCACTTAAAATCACAGGTCAAGATTTTGCAAACTCTCTCCTTTTTTTTTTTCTAGCTTCCCTTCATTTCTTTCCCCCTCCCAGCAGCTTGTGCCTTAACCTTACAAAGTTCAGGTAAAAAAGACCAAACAAATCTAGAACCCATATCTGTCTCCATGTCACACAACTAGACTCACAAACCCTACTTTGGAAACCAAAAAGGAGCATCCAATATCATCTGGAAACAAGCTGTTAGGTTGAATGCATTTCTGAAGATACAGTGTGTGGGGGGGAGGGAAACATGGATTTTGTTGTGGATCCAATTTCTATTTTTTTTTTTTTCCCTTCTCAAGACCTAGCCAAAAATTAGCTTAATTTAAAATAAGATTAGTCATTTATGGGAACTGGTTGTACAGTTTGGAATTTTTAAGGGAGTGGAGAAAGCAGCTTTTCAGTATCTTAAATATTTATATTTGAATAATATAAAAAAAATTTATTGACTAAGTCTAGCAGTTACAGAACTTAACATTATTTTTCTTACATAAAGTTTTGCTGAAAAAACAGCACTGTAGGTTCAAACCTACCCCTCTCTTACTCCCCCACACCCCAGTATTGTCATTCCCTCATTTAAGGGGTTTATCATCTCGAGTTCTTTCAGATCACATTTTGGGCTTGCAATGGGAGATGCTGCCAGTCCCAATCATTGTTTTTTTCACCTATGTGAAACTGATCTGAATTCTTTGTATCTGCTTTTCACTTATAGAGTTAAGGAATTGGGGAATGCTTAGATTATAGTGGGAGTCAAAAAAAAAAATCATTTAATTTAGGGAGATTTTTATTGTGATTATTGCTACGATGACTACTTCTGCTGCTATCAGAACGGGAAGCTAACTCTTCACATTGAGATAAAGCCTGTTACCATCTTCACACACACACACACACACCCAAAGAGCCTGATGTCAAAGAGCCAAAGAGCCTGATGTCAAAGAGCCCCAGAGCCTGTGTGGTTTGCATTGCAGAGTTTTTATTTCCTTTCCCTGCCCAGCCAGGCAGGATCGCTGGGTGGTGTTTCTCCTCTGTAGCCTGTCGCTGAAATAGATAAGCTGCTGTTTACGAAAAGGGACATGGCAGAGTAGGAAGATGATGCAGCTGAGTTGCACAACATCCTCTGGAAAGTGACTGTGCAGAGGGCTGGCACAGCTAGTGCTTGTCTGGAAAGGGGTGGACTTGTTGAGATGCTCAGAGAAACCTCCTGTAAGAAGCCCTGAGGCTGGCTCAGGAGGGTTCGGAGATCTTAAAGGAAGCTGAAATCTCTGCAGTGGCTTCAACTTAGTATGAAAGGTTGGGAGCAAGAAAGTTTATTTTCTTTTCTTTCTTTTTTTTTAATTGTTGTTTATTCTTATTATTATTTTATTACACACAACAGCAGGCTCAGAAGTTCTGGCTGTCACATGCTGAAATCTTCCTTAGAAAGGGAGTTGTTGATGTTGTGATATCACCTTGCCCTGTCAGGGATGGCATAATTCATGACCTATACAAATTTTTGCCAAAGGTCATTTCTGCTACTTAAAAAAAACCAACCAGCTTTCAAAAACAAAGCCAGGCACCTAAGATGGTTTGGTGGCAAACCTCACAGCAGTCAAAATCCCTGAGGCAGGTTTCCAGTTAACCAAATCCCCCCTTTTTTTCCAGTATTGCCAGATATCTTTATTATTTTCAATGCATCAGTGAAAAGAAGCTGAGCCACAGACATCTCCAGTTCCAGAGGATATGTCTCTTCCTTTTTATTTGGTTTGGGTATGGAATGAAGAGTTGTGAGGCTGCTAAAAACCCACAGTTTGAAACAGAAACTATGTGCAGCTGGATAAAAAAGAATATTGTACTGGGAAACATTCAGATGTTTTCTTATGGTTTTGCTCTGTCAATTAAAAAAAAAAATCAAACTATACTCAACTAACATCTTGGCATTTTCAAACCCTTTTTCCTGTAAAATGTGAAACATTTCTACCTGAAAACATCAACATGGATTATTTTTTACCTTTTTTTTTTTTTTTTAATTTATTTTTCACCTGAATAAGATGTTGGGACCTTCCCTTTTCCCACTAATCCTTTCCCATTAATAATTTGACAGCTTGGAACAGTGCAAAAATTGTTCAGTGGAAATTATTGCTGGATATTTGGAAGTCTTTTATCTGGATCAGGGTCCTGCTGTGTGGGGTACAGCTCTGAGAGTCTTGTCATGAAAACAAAGTGACCTGTTCATCAGCTGGTGTTTACACAGAAAATTTTCAACCCAGGGGTCAAAATCAGAAGTACATTAGAGCCAGCATTTGTTTACTGGCAGAAGATCAGTCTGTAAACTAGCAGTTGTGTAGATTTTTAGCAGGTTCAACTATTCTTTTGACTTCTATCCAGACTAATAATGGGTGTTCAGGTTTCCAGCTGAGCGTTCAATGCTGCAAATACTTTTTCTCTCCAACATTGCTGCCTTGCCTGCCCTGGCTGAGGCATGAACAGAGAGTAGGTGTTCAAAGTCATCTCTTCCAGGAGGAGCTCCCAGCTCAGGACAACTTCTATCCACAAGCAGTAATTTCCAATGGCACAAAATTCATAATCTTCCATTAAAACACCTTTCAATGTGAGCTATCAAACACTTTAGACAGGAGACCCAAACCCTCTTGTCACTTTGCAGAGGGCAGGGGTGCTCCCATCACAACCTGCCTAATAAAACCCCCTACCAAGGCTTTTGCAAGGCTCTAAGATTAATATTGATATAATGTCTCTATATTTCTACTTGGCACCTGTTGAATTGTTGTACTTGCCCATTAGCACTCCATTTAACATCAGAAGTCAGTTAATAAATTCTTCCTTCCTGCATAGGAAATTGACTAAAAGACACAAAATTAGCTTTTAAATTTGAAAGAATTAAGATCTCTACAACTCACTTTTTCCCTTTATTACATTACCTTGAAAATGAGTGTCAGGCTGCATTCTCGGCACTGCTATAACCTGGTAAGATCCTTTTGCCTTTCAGCCCTGCCCTTTAATGGATGGTGAGAGGAAACAATGTGCATCTTTTCTCAGCCTTTGCCCTGGGGCAGTTCTCAGGAAAAAGCCCAGCTTGGCCAATTGTCCAGGCTTGAGGCCTGAGAGGTCAAAGAGTTCAGGCTTTTGTGCTGGGATGCTCTTCTTAGATTTCTTTACAGTCTTTGTCTGGTAACAGATAAATAACTGTTGGTTTGTTGGTTGTTGTTGTGTTTTGGGTTGGGTTTTTTTTCCCCACCCCTTCTGCAAACAAGCCAAAACAAAACAATAATACCAGCCCCTGAAAGGGTAAGAGAGTAGAGAGGGACACTTCCTTTCTTAGGCACTTTTATCATCTTTATTTTCAGATCCAGACAGACAAAAGCTTGTTAGAAACACATTGGCTATTTTGACAACTTAGCAGCTCGCGTTGGCTTTCTTTGGAAAGTCCTTCTGAGATAGATCATGTACCAGGAGCCTAAACCAGAGTCATCACTGCTTATGAATGTTCACATCTGGATGTCAGACCTAATGAGAGAAGCTCCACACCTGCAGAATCAACATCAGCTTGGAACTCAAATTGAAATGAAATAAACTTTAGGCTTGGCCCTCAAGCCATCCCCAAACTTCCCAGCTCCTGCCTGTTTCTGTTTCCCTTACAGAACATTATTCCTGAAACGGAGTATTATACTCAGCCAGCCCAGCTCTGATAAGATGTTACACATTCAAACCTCAAACCAAACTGCTTTAAAGTGTCGTTGTTTATATGAAAAGGAACATTAAAAAAGCCAAATATTCAGTGTTTGGGTGAGACAGGGAGGCTGAGGAGAGGATAGAGATGCAGTTCAATGCAGTAACTAATACAGACAGATAAAGGAAACTGCATCATTATTTCAGGGTTTGGGGTTTTGTTTGTTTCGGGTTTGTGGGTTTGTTTTGGTTTGTTGTTTTTGTTTTATTTTGTTGGTTTTGCTTTGTTTTGGTTTTTTGTTTGTTTTTACTGTCTCCCCCTCTTTCTGATGATGTCTTTTTAACACCCTTTCAGGACATAGGTGAATCCCACTTCTCTCACTCTTGGGAATAAACAGATTTACAATTTCCTAGGCAGTCACCACTTGCTCTTCTCTTTATCCCAGCTAAAGGTTTGGGTTAAAAGGGGAAGGTTTGGCTAAATCCTGTTACTCCACAGCCTTGTTGTTGAAATCATAGAAGTCCAGAACCAGGGTGTGGAAAGCTGTATTGTATAAACACCCTAATGCATGACACATGACTAAGTGATAAATCCTGACACGTTTACAAAACAAAATGAAAATCTTCATTTGTCTTTGGGAAAGGGAAGTGCTCCCACGTGTTTAGACATCTGCACACTCAACATGTGGCAATTATTGCGCTGAGGAATTGGAGCACTTAACTGCTGCAGCAAATTAAAGCTCTAGTGATCAGTACCTTCTCCACACCACAGACAAAGCAATTGGTGAGTTTAGGGCTATTCAAGCCGAGGGATGCTTCTGAATGGCTTAATCCCATCAATATACATTTACCTCCAACCCGAGTGAGTGGTATCAGTTGTTTCCCTTTCATTTCCGTTTCATTTGACTGTACATAACCATCGTATCCTAAAGCAGTTTGTAAGCTCTACTTTTGTGTGTTTGCTTAAGTACTGGAATTAAATACACATAATGAAGCCATCTGCAATGAGCAGAATTAATAACTGGCATACCATATTGCTCCGAGATTGTTGACTATACAAACACGTAGTACACACACACACACATCCACTCCCCTCAGTCTCCAAAGAACTTGGCATTTCTCAAAACTTTGCAGTGTTTGTTTGAATGTGTCCCAGTTTCTTAGTTCCCATGGGATTTCTTATTTATTTAGCCGGGAGAACTCATCACTAAGTTTATCTCGTAAAATAATATTTTAGGCTCCCTTCTATTTAAAATAAAACCTTTTAAAAAATACCATGCAATATAGGTTTGAAATAAGTTTGTTTGGGAAAATGGTCAAATAGGAGTTGGAAAAGGCCCAAAGTGGTTTATTGCAGTGATAATTCTGGTATCAGTCAGACCCATACGAACCATCCCTAGCTGTGCCTTTCAGTGTTGCCAGTGTTTGTTTGTGGGAGCACAATGCTCCAGTGCGTGGTTGTGATGACCTGGCATTATCTCCCAGGATTTTCTGTGAAAGCAAAGAGAAGCTAAGAAGCAATCAACACTGGATTGTACCTGTCTTCTATACAAACATGTAAGGATCGCATTATTAATGCCTTGCCAGGCTAACCTGTGTTTGTCTTTATTTCACAAGCAATTTTCATATCAGACGGGAAAATCAGAAGAAAAAGCTCTGCTGAGCCAAGGTTAAACTGAACTTAGCCTTTGAACTTTTACCAGGAATGCAAAATTAAGTTTAAATTCACTTTTATGTAGTGACCTCTTTTGACAAATTACAGCCTATCTGCAGGCACACGCAGGCAAACACAAATATACTTACACAACCCAACCACAACATCCATTTAAATTACCAGGGATGGATTGTACATTCCCACTTTTCCTTATGAATTGAATGCCATAACGTGACAGTGCTCTGGTAGCAATTTTGTTGTATCAGGTTTCTTCTCAAACTACCAAAGGAACTCTGCAATCTTTCAGTAGTTGGTTTGTTTTTGTTTTTTTTTTTAAGAGGAAGAATAGGAAACGCGTCTAAAGTTAGTCTAAAATTCATTCATTTTGACACTATTACAGTGGTGAAGAGGAGAGTGAAAATGGGGCATATTGTACTAAGAGCTCTACAAACAGAGAAATTGAGTTTGTATCCTGGAAAGCTCAGAATCTAACAGAAAGGGATTAGTGACTCCAATTAAATAAGTATCCTTTATTTTCTGGACTTGCTTATTAAAATCCCTTATTAAAATCCTTCTGGGTTAAACAGGGAGTTGCTTTCCTATCTGGTGTTTTTTGTTGTTGTTGTTTTTTTTTTTCAAGGTAAAATATATCTTGTGAGAAAGATTACCCAGTTTCCCTGGAGGGGGAGGGAAAGGGGAGGGGGTGGTTAGGGAGAAAAAAAAATGCAAACCCAAAACACTTTGTAGCCTTGGAGCAAGTAAATAGAAAAGCAGAATAAGAAAATAAAGGGAAAAACCGAATTTGGCCTTGAAGGTGTCAAAGCTCCGGTGATGAGTGAGTGGTAACAAACAACATAGGAAATTGCAGCCGTGGGTTTGAGCTTTCTTCTCTTCATTCCGTCATTGCAGACTCTCCGTTTCCTTTTGTTGACATGAATTATCAAGTGCCTGGGGTGTACATCGGGCACCTGTTGCCTTATCAGATTGGCAGCAACATCTGACTCCCGAAGAGGATGTCACTGACACCACTTCTTCACACGACCAGGAGGAGGTGTACTGAGATCAGCATCACCCCATGCAACCCACCCAAGACGAGTTTCAGCCTCTTCCCCGGGGAGGATTCCACACCGCTTTTTATGAGCGCAGATTTTGACCACAGGAAGCCTGTTAAAAGCCAAACCTACCTTTTTTTTTTGCCAAAGTGCTTGGGAAGGCTTTTGGTTTCTCAGAGCAAATGAGCCAAATTCTGAGGTTTAATTTTATATATATATATATACACACACACATATATGATGCTTTGGGGTTGTTACTAACTACGCAGAAATAAATCACTTGTTGTAAATCTACTTAAGCTGTTGGCTAGGGAACAATTTGCTGTTTGTCACAGTTAATGATGTTCACAGGCCTGAGAAAGCCCTCTTTGGGCTTGCTAAATTATTTGCCATGGCAGAGCTGTGTCACCACCAGTACATCGTGCTGTTTTGCCCTCAAAACATCTGGGCTTCGGTTGCTTTTCCTGCTGCTGAGAGCATCTCCACTATGCTTGCGTGCATTAACGCCATGCCAAGGAGACAGAGATCCAGCCAGCAGGGCCAATGTATGCTCAGGCAGAGCTCTTAAAGAGCAACCAGGAGGCCTTTGTGTGGGGCCCACAAAGGCTCTTTTTATTTAGCACTTCTCGACACAACCAACTCATTGCTGATGCTGCAGCAATTGCAGCCTTTCCTCCAGGCATGGTGGCAAAGGGCTGGTGCAGAGCCCCCAGAGCTGATATATCCTGCATCTACTTCCCAAACAGCAAAAGTCCCATCAAGAGGGATGTTTTACTGTGACCCTTCCTAAAGGTGGCTGTATCAATAGGCCTGGTGAGGGAAGATAAGCACAGGAATCTCAGTGCCCCAGCAGTTACTGGCAGGCTATCTCCCAGATGGAGATCCTATCGCAGAGTCAGAGAGACATTTAAGTTGGAAAAGACCTTTAAGATCATTAAGTCTAACAGTTATGAACATGATTTTGAGAACCTCTTCTCTAAGCAATGCTCTTTGCTAGAGCAGTCATCACTAACAGCTAAAGGAGTTGTTTAGAACATAAGGAGTTATTTAGAACCTGCACAGGTTAACATGAGGAGACTCCAGTCTGGAGTTGAAGTGAAGCATGGCAAGTAAGCATTTTCCAAAAGGAAAACAAAGGAGGAGAGAGGACATAAGATCAAACACCCAAACTAAACAAGGAAATAAAAGTAGAGTCTTTAATCTTGGCATAGCTAAAGTTTGGATAGATATTCCCAGCTGCAGATCCTTTACAAAGCTGTGTAGCAGCAAGTGAATTGGGATGCACCTGCAGTACTGTGAGTTCACTATGGCCTGCACTGCATCCCCTGCCCTCCTCCACATTCTGATTTTCCTTAGGGGAGAGATGGAATATGCCAAAGAACTTGCCTGGAGCATGGCTACAGGAAAATAAAGCCTGCATCTCTAAAAAGGACTATTGTTTTTTTTTTATACTTGAGGATTTTATGGACAGGCAAAACACTCAGGTGCAGTCTGCATATTTGTGAGGTGCACATGGAGTCATTGTGAGAACACATAAGATCGAGGTGAGCAGGGAAGATGTACTTGAGTGCTTGAAGTGCACCAGCATTTTGGAGTTTCACAAGTTTAAGCAGCCCAGGTTGATAAGAACAGTGTTAGCAAGATCAGTAATTTATTTAGGAACAAAGCAAGCATGCCTTGCACCATCCTTCTCTTAACACAGGGTGGGGGAGGAAAAAAAAAAATCCATGTTTGACTAAAGTGAGCAGCAATGATTTAAAACCAAAGTAAGGAGAATCAGGCCCAATGGGTTTTAAATTTTCTATTAAAATGCTTGCTTGCATTTCCTCAATAAATACAGTCTATTTTAACACGTGGGAATTAACCTCTTTAATGGTGCATGCTTCCTTCTGGTTGATGTGGGAGCTGGGTATTGATGTGTGGGTAAAGATTATGTACTTGCCTCTATGGGACTGGAGTTGAGTGCAGTCTGGGGGGACTGCTGGAAGCTTTATGGCAAGCAAAGAAATTCCTCAACCACTCTTCACTACATTGAGGAAAGCCCAATTAAATCTGACCAGAGACAGCTATAATTTGCTGTTCTGTTCTTTTGATAGTGCTACTGTGCTGTATTTTTTCACTAATTTCCTCCACTTCCCCCCCTCAAGGGTAGCATGTTGATATATTTCTCTTTTCTGCAGTTATACAATGTATGGGACATGTGCTCACCCTTTCTTCCTGGAATAGCTCTGCACCTTGGACTAAAAAAAAACAAACCCCTAAATTTAAAAATACCATAGATCTCTAACGTTTTGCAAAGCTTTCTGCATCTCAATTTTCCATACACATCACTGCAATTTTCCTTCATTTAAATAAGAAAAGACCTTAAAAGGGTGCTAAAGGATCTTAGTTTTATTGATGCAGATTTGAAACAACTTCTGCAATTTCTCCCATGCAGGATCAGGCCCAGCATCCTTTGTAATGGTTGCAAAGCTGGATGGTCTAACACACAGTGTCAGATAAATCCATGCATAAACCCTAGAGAAAAGTGGATTGGCAGCTAAATTTTATGTATCTTTATCTCCATCTTGCCTCATGTTTTTGAACTTGTAGGAAATGGGTGACACTTAGAAGCAGATGTGAGTTGAGTGAATTGGCCTTATTTTTGGTAATAAGAAGGAAATGTGTGAAAATGAGAGCTAAAAATCTTCCCTAGGCAATCCCAAACAAAACAGTTGACTCTCTGGAAAAAGAAGTAAAGAAAAGAGAGAGAGAAGACAACATGCATACGACAGATGTGGGTTACATTTTTAGTCACATCACTTAATCCAGTACCAGGAGGGAGTGAGAAACTGTAGAGCCAAGCACAGCAAAAGATCATCAGAAAAGAGTGGAAACTTCTATCACCAATCTGATAACTCAAGACCATGTTTCAGTGAGCTTGTTTAACATCAGAGTAAATATCTTCTGAAAAAGTAAATTTTCATTATTAACCCCAGAGTTTGCTATGAAGCCTTGTATTTAGTTCAAGCCCAAACTCTAAACCCAAAATCCAACCAGGAGTGGAGATCCATACCTAAGGAAGCCAAAAAAAAAAAAAACCAAAAAAAAAAAACCCTATTATTGTGCACCAACTTCTGAATCATAAAATTGTGGCTGGAAAAGATCTTTAAGATCATTGAATCCAACTGTAACTTAACCACCATGTCCACTAAACCATGTCCTGAAGTGCCACATCTACAGTTTCTTGAACACCTCCAGGGATGGTGACTCCACTGCCTTCCTGAGCAGCCTGTTCCAATGCCTCATCACTCTCTCACTAAAGATCTTCCTAATGCCCAGCCTAAACCTTCCCTGGTACAACTCAAACCCATTTCCTGTCATCCCATCACTAATTACTTGGAAGAAGAGATCAGCATCAGCCTTACTCCCGCCTCTTTTCAGGTAACTGTAGAGAGCAACAGGATCTCCCCTAAAGACTACAAACAAAAGGCAGGAGATGTTTCCATCTCCAAACACACATTTGTAACCCTTTCCTTTTTCTTAGTAGTTTTAGGTGGGAAAAAATAGACTTTAACTTGCAGGGAAATGTAATTTCTTTCTTTCTGTTGAACAAAACATTCAGATGAGTGGATTGATGGTGACACCATGTCTGGCCTATCACAGTCTTCCCATAGCACTACAGTTCAATGTTTTACTCCCTCACGGTAAGGGCAGTTGAGGTATCACATAAAGAGTTTGCTGAAGAAGACCTTCACACGCTCTCTCAGGAAGAAAGCCAAAGGTCCTATTTGCCTAGAAGGCATCGATCGGATCTTTGTATATCTAGTTTAAAGGATATTACCCTGATAACTTTGCCAGACTTTACATTTCCCATATTAAAGGTGACCCAGAACCCAGAACATAATTCACCAATAAAAAGATGTAAACAATCAGTTAAGAAATATTGAGGAGAGTGGGAGAAAAAAAACCAACCCCAAAACTCAACAAACAAACCCCAAACCAGAAAACCCCCAAACCCCAAACCAGAAAATCCCCAAACCCCAACAACCCTGCACTCACTTGGTTATTGAACCAATTGAACTTAAAATTAGTTAATTTAAATAAATTAAACAAATTAAATAAAATCATTTAATTAATTATATGTAGAGCTTATGTCACAGCAAAAAAAAAATAATTTGCTAGGAGTAGGATTGATTAAAATAAAATATATATGTGTATATGTATGTATGTATGTATGTATATATATACATGTATGTATATATCAGCTACACTGGTTCAGGTGAATAGAACAATAGTGAAATATCTTCCCGTCCATGTTACCAAGTTCTCATCACATACCTCAGGATTAAGCTGTGTGAACGGGCCACAGGAAAAACCCAGGAATATCCGATTACAGGAAAGAGCTGTAATTTATTTATTTAATTTCCCTCCCCTTCTCACTCTGGAAGGAGAAAAAAAAAACAACCCTTGTAACCGACTCCGAGAGCTGTTCTTGCTTGGGAGTTTGAACACACGAGGAACAAGATAAATTCCTCAAAATTCTAATTGGGGAACAGTTGACTTAATTGGTGGCCATTTGGCAGACAATGGGAAAGGAGCCCTGGCTGGCAGCTGATGGCACCCCAGGGGGATATAACCTTGCAACAGGCCAGAAAGCTCTCAGGGACAGATTGTTTCCTGAGAAGAAACCATGAGACCAAGGGTTGGATTAACCCTCCAACTGTCAAGCTTTATTAGGAGTAATCAGGCTAGATATAGCAAGGGTTAAACACAGGAAACTGAACTGGCAATGATGACATATGTCTCTTTAAAAAACAGGGAAAGCAAAGGGAGGGAGAAAGGCAAGGACTTGGGGAAGCAAATACATCTAAATGAACCACAACATAATTCTTTCTGGTTCAGATGAGATATCCACTGACTGTTGGGTTTGCGTGCTCCGGGTTGTTGCGTGTCACCTCCTCAGAGTTTCTGGCTTCCCTCGGATTTACTGGCTCTACCTACTTTCTGATGGCTTCTTTTGCACTGTTAGCGTTGAAAATAAAGTGCTGCTGGCTCCCGAGGGCCTGATCCTGTACAGCACTGAGCAGCCAGTGCTAAAAGCTGAGAAGGGATCAGATATTTAAAAGTATACCAAAAGGTTTTAAAAGTGCCTTAGTGCCTTACTCGCGGGATGGGCAGAATTGCAGAGAGGTCTCATTAAATCGACAGACTGAATCAAAATTAAATCAGCTCCCAAGATTTGGGGATTTGTGCATCAGAGGCAGCACACATACTTTCAAAAACCCTGCTGAGCCATCCTGTTTCCTCCAACACCCCAACCCACAACCTTTCCTGGTTGGTCCCTTCTAGCCAGGCTGTAGGTCATATTTTCTGGGTGGAAAGAGCAGATCACCATGAGAATATCAGAGGTGCCTGAACCCTTCAGCAAACACGTCGAGAACATCCAAACAGCTTAGCTTTCATCTTTCTCTATGCATAAAATGACAGTGTATTTGTATTTGTAGCACACATGTACAGCAGGAAAGAAGGAAGGAGGGGTGTCTGTTATATGTGTATATTATTTTCATGATTTAAAATAGAAACAATTAACCTCAGGGTCAGGCATTCCCAGGCAGTTAATGACCACCTGGATTAAAAGCCCTCAGCTTTGCCTCAGGCCCTCAACTCCTGCAGTCAGTCATTAACTGCTGGAGTTTCCCCTCCTGTCAAAAATCATTGTTTAATTATAAAGATGGGACTGAACCCAAATTGTCACTCTCTTTTGCCCCTGAATTTTGGAAAAAAGTCAGGATTTGAATTCTGATCCAAACATTGCTGTTCAGGGGCATCTCTGTTTAATTATAAACCTATCAGTTAATTACTGGCTATCAATTTCTGACACCCAATTGGTTATTTGACAGCTTGCTAGCATTGCAGCAGTGCCTGTGTTTTGGTCAGAACAGAGTGTCCATGGCAACCCCCTGGCCAACACGGGGAAAAGGTAATTATTTGAGTTATTTCTCTGGTTTCTTCATCAAAGTCACTGCCAAACCCTGCTCCAAGTAAGCAATGTTCTCTTCCAGTTGGGGAATTTCTTGTGTCGTTACTTAGACATCTTCTGTTTCCCTCAAATGTTGCAACAGGTTGTCACTTCCACACCACTATTGCTCAGATTCAAACAGGGGTAGGAAGCCAAAGGAAGCAAAGGACCATTCTCCAGACTTTTCCCACAGCAGAATCATAGAATCATAGAATGATTTAGGTTGGAAGAGACCTCTAAGATCATCCAGTTCCAACCCCCAGCCATAGGCAGGGACACCTCCCACTAGAACAGGTCACTCAAGACCTCATCCAACCTGGTCCTGAACACCTCCAGGGAGGTTGTGGAGCACAGAAGCACAGAATATGATCTTTGATCACATTCTGTCATTCTGTGCTCCGCAACCTCCCTGGGCAACCTGTGCCAGTGCCTCACCACCCTCACTGGAAAGAACTTCCTCCTAACATCCAGTTTCAATTTCCCCTCTTCCAGTTTAAACCCATTCCTCCTCATACTGTCATTACTAGACCTTGTTAATAGTCCCTCCCCAGCCTTCCTGTAGGTCCCACTCAGATACTGTAAGACCACTCCAAGGTCTCCTGGAAGCCTTCTGTTCTCCAGGCTACAGAGCCCCAACTCTCTCAGCCTGTCATCATAGCAGAGCTGCTCCAGCCCTCTGAGCATCTTTGTGGCCTCCTCTGGGCTCATTCCAACAGTTCCATGTCCTTGTGTTGGGGGGTCCAGAACTGTACACAGTGCCCCAGGTGGGGTCTTATGAGAGCAGAGGGCATACTTGGGTCTGATGTCACCTCCTCTGCCCTGCGAGCATCCAGCAAAACCAACAGCATGACTAATTTTTTTTCTCTCTTAAACATTCCAACAAAGACCAAATAATTAAGATTTTAAAAATGAGAAAGAAGACTAAAGGGGTACCTGGGTATGTGAAGCATTTCACCTGTGTTTGAAACCAAGAGAGGGACTGCCGGGTAAAAACTCACTGTGGAAGGTTGACCTTTACAATGGAAGGGTGCAGAAATCCAATTTGATCTGTAGCCACCTGTCTGCCTCTGCCCCTTTCCTGAAATGTCAATCTTGCAGGGAAATTTGGTTACATAAGAGAAAGAAAAAATCCTCATAGGCTGGGGGGAAAAAAATTAGAAAATGGAAAAAAACCAATTGGAGGAAAATGCTCTTAAATGTAGTCCTTCCAATTCATATTCATTTCCATCTAGTGCAGCAAAGCAGGCCACAAGTCTTCTCCATCTAGGAAATCTGAATGGAAGTTGCTCATATGGACAGAGTCAGCAGCTGCAGGAGATTTTTAATTTAGGACTAAGAGAAAAATTGCCAACAACAGATCCCAAGCAACGTGCAAGGCTGACTTTAAGAGGGGGAAATGTGTGAATAGCAGCAGAAATCATTGAGAAAAGCAGCGTGCATGGTTCTCACGATATTTCAGCAATGTAATTGAGCAGACATATGTTCCAAAAGGGTTTGGGTACCAAAATAGTACCTCAACATTCTACAGGCACCAAAATCTGGAATTCAGACTCATGAGCTGGGAACTCTTGTCCAAACAGGGACTGAGTTGTCCTGAAAATCCCCCAGGAGCTCTAGCCAGTCCCAACTTGAGTGTGTTGGACTCCATCACCCAGCCTTACCCTCTCATGCTGGGTTGCTCTGGAGAAAGGCAGGGGAGATGAATACAGCAAGGAGAGGATTCAGGGAGATCAAGGCATCAGTTTGCAGCTCTGACTTGGGCCATGTCAAGATACTCCTATTCTCTCTCTTTCTAACTGGTGGATGAAAAGCTGATGTGAGCTGGCGATGTGTACTCACAGTCTGGAAGACCAAATGTATCCTGGCCTGCACCAAAAGCAGTGTGGGCAGCAGCTTGAGGGAGGAGATTCTCCCCTTCTACCCCATTCTGGTTAAACACACACACACCTCCACTCCACCCCTCACCCCCCACCTCCCGCAGTATTGTGTTCAGTTCTGGAGTCCTCAGCATAGGAAAGTCAGGAAACTGTTGGAGTGGGTCCAGAGAAGGCCACCAAAATCATCAGAAGATTTAGAGATTTGGACTTGTTCAGCCTGGAGAAGAGACAGTTCCAGTGAGACCTTATTGTGGCTTCTCAGTACTTAAAGAGAGCCTACTAAAAAAAAGAATCATAGAATCATATATTGGTAAGGTTGGAAGGGACCTCAAGGATCATCTAGTTCCAACCCCCTGCCATAGGCAGGGACACCTCCCACTAGAACAGGTCACTCAAGGCCTCCTCCAACCTGGCCTTGAACACCTCCAGGGAGGGAGCAGCCACAACCTCCCTGGGCAAGCTGTGCCAGTGCCTCACCACTCTCACTGCAAACAACTTCCTCCTAACTTCTAAGCTAAATCTCCCCTCTGCCAGTTTAAACCCATTGCCCCTTGTCTTGTCATTACAAGACCTTGTAAATAATCCCTCCCCAGCCTTCCTGTAGGCCCCCTTTAGATAGTGGAAGGCTACTATAAGGTCTCCTGGAAGCCTTCTCTTCTCCAGGCTGCAGAGCCCAAACTCTGTCTGTCTTCATAGCAGAGCTGCTGCAGCCCTCTGAGCATCTTCGTGGCTTCCTCTGGACCCACTCCAACACTTCAATGTCCTTCCTGTGCTGGGGGCTCCAGAACTGCACACAGTACTCCAGAGAGTACTGTGGGTACAAGGGTAGATTTAGACTGAATAGAAGGAAGAAGTCTTTTGGAGAGAGAGTGGTGAAACACTGGCATAGATTACCCAGAGAGGTGACAGATGTGCCATCCCTGGAAATATTCCAGGTCAGGTTGGATGGGGCAGTCTGAACAACCTGATCGAGTTGAAGCTGTCCCTGCTCACTGCAGGGGAGTTTGGACTAGATGACATTTAAATGTTCCTCCCAACCCCAAACAGTTCTATGATTCTATAACTCTATGATTTTATTTTTCCAATTATTAACTAATCAGCAAATTATCTGACTAGAAAATAGAGTTTTGAACTAACCTTATGAGGAGCCTGAATTCCCCAAGGGCTTTACTCACATGCCAAAACCCAGCAGAAACCTTGCTGCTCCCTCACTCTGCTCTGCAGCTAAAGCAGACCTAAAAAACCCCAAGATCTCACCCAGACTGATACATTATCTTCGTTTCCTTGTTGCTTGACAGTCCAGGCAGAGTCAGGTCCTTACAATTTGCATTCTGATTGCACAACCTGCCTGGCACTTCTCATCTTATAGCTGCACTGCTTGTTTATCTATAATCCACCCCTGTCAACATATACCTGTAGAGCACCTTTATCTCTGGGCCTGGTATCTCACATACAGAGACCATTCAGCCCTGGGGCTTGTCAGTTTTATGATTCATGGCTTTATTTTATCCCTAAGATCCTACAAAGAAGGTCTTGAAGTAACTTAAAACTAATAAATAAATAAATAAATAAACCAAATGTAGGCAACACACACACACAACCCAGGTATTTCAGATGGCATGCTGTGTGAAAGAAATCCCTTATTGACTAGTCTAATCTTGTATAATGTAATCTAATAATAAAGCCAGTTCCCAGAGGTACTGCTCAATAGATGTTATAGTGTTAAAACATGGTTTATGCTGTGTTCTGAAACATATTAAGTGTAACAAAATTGTCCAGCTACTTCTTACATACCCAGCTACTAAATATGGCATGAACGCTGTCAATAAAGCAAGCAGTTACTATATTTTAGATTTCTCTGAGGCATAGGATTCAGTTATATTTGCAGTAATCAATTAATTGGCTGCTCATTACTGGCACAGATCGCTTCCAGCCTTTCAGGCTATGCTCATTTTATGTGCTGGGTGTTGGACTGTGCAGAGCATCCCACCCCGCATGCTGGGGCCATCAGTCCAGAGGATGCCAGACCCCTGCCTTCATCCCTTCTGAGCTGGAAACCACCTCACAGCTGGGCTGTATAGGAAAGGCCACAGCGTAGCTGTTCTGTGGAGTCCTCAGTGGTTTGGATGCCTAAATTTACTCAGCATACCAGGGCCTGTTGAATAGGACCTGCAATGCTTCAGGCTCACTGAATCTCCCCATCTTTTGGAGCAGCCTTTGCCTCATATCATATCATATCATATCATATCATATCATATCATATCATATCATATCATATCAGGTTCTTATCTTAGACCTAAGAACAGAAAAATATCCCAGTGATCCTCACCAAAAAGAAAAGGAAAACTGTGCTCCAGACTCACAATGTTTTTGTAACATAGCGTAGCAGGATGCCACACAAAAGGTTGGTTGACCAAAAGGGATATCCAGCTGTGGATTGGGATGTGCTGCAGGGATGGGAATGATAAATAAAAGCGGAAAAGATCAGAGACTTCTTCAGCTGGGCTCTTTGCCACTGGAAATGGCTGTGTAATGACACCCTGTGTTGGTTTAAGGCTAATTGGAATATTTTAATGAAAAAAAATAGATTATAGGTTGTGAAAAGAAAACAATGGTGATGTCTACTTCACTCATAGGCTTTCTGAGATGTAAAAGAACAAGAACAGAAATATAGATAAGGGAGAAAAAGTCTCTCCGTCTCTCTAGCTGCTGGTTTGGTCTTGACCTCTCTGCTGAGTAACCTAACTAACCACTCTGCTTCTAACCACCCCCCCAATCACCTTGCACATAAGGCAAACCCTGGGGTGAGGTAGAGGGGTGGAAAGAAGGTGGAAGGGTGGTTGGAAGCCCCTCCTGGGGACTCTGATTTCTGGGAGGGGAGTTGTGTTTCTGTATTACCTTTAACTTGTCTATGTCTGTAACTATTCCTGTCTGTTGTGTCTATCTATGCTTGTACATTGTGCTGAGCTGTAAATAGAGCTTCAGTCCTTAACTTCCAGCCAGCTGAGTCTAGTCTGGGGGATTTTTCATACTGGGGGGGTGGTGGGGTGGGGAACTCCCAAACCATCACATATCCCAACCACTACTTCATCATAAAAGATACAAGACAGCACCAAAACAGCCACTCCTCACTCTCCACTACAAGAAGAGAACCAATGCACAGTGTCTGTAATTCAGCCCAGGTAGAATTTTCCAAGTGACTCCAACGACACAAGGGTCTTTCTGAGGTGCTTTCCCAACTCTGGGTCCCATCTTCTTTCTCAGTGGAGGAATTTTCTCTGAGCAGCTGCTTGCTTTTTCAGTGTAGTCAGAGATTAGAAATCGTATTTCTGGGGTCTCGTGATTAGTTTTTCCTTGGGTGTGTGAATCATGCAGAGTTGTTTCCGTTCTTTGATTAAATGAGTGTGACTCTTAGAATCAAGTTTTTAATAATAAATGTTATATTTACAAATTCATCACTTGCAAATACTCACCAGGCTTCTTTGAAATTGCTGTTCTCAGGGAGCCTCCTCTTGGAATCTGGCTTGTATGAGTTTGGTTTGGTTTGTAGAAAGCAGATATGGAATGGAAGTGAAGGTAAGATGAGGTAATGGTGTTGGGGTTTTTCCTCTGAATGTGAAGCCTTGGAAAATTAGTTGCAAATCCCATTACAGGTGTAGGGAAGGATCAAAAATAATGTTATTGTTGTCATGTAAAATGAAAAATCAAATCTATTTGGATTATAGCGATGCTACTGACACCAATATGATACCACTGATTGGTTTTGATAGCGATAATTAGTACAAATATTATTAGCAATTTAATTGCCTGACCTGCAGATATATTGTACACATGGCAGAAATTAGCAAAACAGCAGAATTATGTACTGACATCTGTATTTTCCTTATACTCACCCAAAAAAAGCATGCATAGACTCTGTGTGAAAAAGTGTCAACTCTTCTGAAGTGCCAAGATATGTGTTGTTCCTTCCTTTCAAAGCAGAAAAACACTGCCCATGATCAAATATAAATAATTAAAACAGATTCTCAGCATAGTTTATATATGCAGCTGCTGCTAGCACATGAGGAACGTTGCCTGAGAAATATCTGATGTACCATGACACAATTAACCATTGTCTATCAAAACAGCAATCCAAATTGTGCCTTCAATATGCTTAATTGTATGTTTAAATTAAATACAGGCAGTCCATATAAAGTAGAAATCAATCAATATATTGTAATTAATATAATCCTATCTCTCCAGAGGTCTAGCAGGTGTGTTAGATATAGGAGGAGATTGTGATGCTTCCCCTTTACTGTGATTCTTCCCCTTTAGTCTGATCTTGTGAGACTCCCACCTCAAATACTGCATCCAGTTCTGGTGTCCTCATCACTAGGAGGACACAGAGTTATTGGAGTGAGTCCAGAGGAGGGACACAAGCAGTATCCAAGGGCAGGAACACTTCTGCTATGAGGATAGGCTGAAGGACCTGGAGTTGTTCAACCTGGAGAAGAGAAGACTCTGGAGGGGACCACAGAGATGCCTTCCAGTACCTGAAGGGATCCTACAGGAAGCTGGAGAGGGATTTTCCATAAGGGTGTTTAGCAATAGGAAAAGGGGGAATGGTTTGAAGCTGAGAGAGAGTAGAGTTAGATTGGTTCTTAGGAAGAAGTTCTTTAGTATGAGTGTGGTGAGACTCTGGAATAGGTTGGCCAGGGAGGTTGTGGATGCCTCCTCCCTGGGAGTGTTCAAGGCTGGGTTGGCCTTAAGTAGACAAGTCTGGTTGAGAGGTGTCCCTGCCCATGGAGGGGAGGTTGGAGTAGATATCTCCAAGGTCTCTTTCAACCAAAACCATTCTAGATTTCTGCGTTAGGAACAAGGTTTCAATGTTAGGAACAGGTTCTTTACTATGAGGGTGGTGAAGCACTGGAACAGGTTGCCCAGGGAGGTAGTTGAGGCCCCTTCCCTGGAGACATTCAATGGGATGCTTGACAGGGCCCTGGGTAACCTAGGTGGTCTGGTAGAGAGGTCCTTGCTGACTGCAGGGGGGAACAGGACTAGATGACCTCTAGAGATCCCTTCCAGTCTGGACCATTCTATGATTCTATGTTTCTATGACTCTATGCTTCTATGATTCTATGGTTCTACTATTCTATGCTTCTATGATTCTATGGTTCTATGATTCTATATTTCTATGATTCTACTATTCTATGATTCTACTATTCTATGATTCTGTGATTCTACTATTCTATGGTTCTATGATTCTACTATTCTATGGTTCTATGGTTCTATGGTTCTATGCTTCTACTATTCTATGGTTCTATGATTCTATGGTTCTATGATTCTACTATTCTATGGTTCTATGATTCTATGATTCTATGGTTCTATGATTCTATGGTTCTATGATTCTATGGTTCTATGATTCTACTATTCTATGGTTCTATGATTCTATGATTCTATGGTTCTATGATTCTATGGTTCTATGATTCTATGGTTCTATGATTCTACTATTCTGTGGTTCTATGATTCTATGATTCTACTATTCTATGGTTCTATGATTCTATGGTTCTATGATTCTACTATTCTATGATCCTATGCAGCTTGCCTAGCTTCTAATAACACAGGACACATATGTGAGAGGAGGCCTGAAACACAGACAGTAGATACAAGTATTTAAGTAATACTAAACATAGATACATTGCTGTGTAACCTGGAGTTGTTAGCCTTTATGTAGTCCCAGCATCTTCTCAGGGTACAGTAGAACTATCACTCTAGAAAACATTATGTGTTGACATCCAATTGATACTTAACAATAAAACAATTGCCTTCTTAAATCTAAATTAAATCCCATTTAAGATAAATTTAATTTAAAGTGTGGCTTAAATGGCTCACAAGAGTAACAAATGCCCTGACTGAAGCAGTCCCAGACCATTTGTGTTGCTCTGTTATTTCAGCCAGATAGCTGTTATTATTATTTTTGTGTTATTATTTTAATTTACCAATATGCTGTCTGCTTGCATGGAGCTATTTGAGCAAGCAGAACTCCAGAGCTGTCAGATGCCTTCAAATTCTAACCCCAGAGCTGCTAGCATTCCTTAGGAACTTGCAAGCAGAGTCATTAACATCGTTTGACCATTTCATCTCAGGATTTGTTTTACACTGCTGAAGCTGAGTTGTGAATAAGGCATGCCTATAATTGACAAAACACAGGACTGACCCTGAGCCAGCAAAATAAAAACCAAACCCAAAAACCAAATCATGTGTTACCTACATCAGCTAAAGTTGCTTACACTCGTACAGGTTGTTGCCACAGGTTTTGTTTTCTGTATGTTGGGTTTGTGTTTGGAGTTTTTCCTCAAAAAGAACAGCTGCAAAATATAGAATCATAGAATCAGTCAGAGTTGGAAGGGACCACAAGGATCGTCCAGTTCCAACCTCCCTACCATGGGCAGGGACACCTCACACTAGATCAGGCTGGCCACAGCCTCATCCAGCCTGGCCTTAAACACCACAAAGGAAGGAGGTTTCCACCAACTCATTCCAGGCTCTCACCACCCTCATGCTGAAGAACTTCTTCTGAATCTACCCATTTCTATCTTTGGTCTATTCCCCATGAATCTGTCACTACCTGACATCCTAAAAAGTCCCTTCCCAGCTTTCTTGTAGCCCCCTTCAGATACTGAAAGGTCACAATGAGGTCACCTCAGAGCCTTCTCCTCTCCAGTCTGAACAACCCCAACTCCCTCAATCTCTCATAGGAGAGGTGCTCCAGCCCCCTGATCATCCTCATGGCCTTTCTCTGGACACACTCCAGCACATCCACAGCCCTCTTGTAATAATGACTCCATAACTGGATGCAGTGCTCCAGGTGGAGTCTCACCAGTGCAGAGTAGAAGGAGAGGATCACTCCCCTTGACTGCTGACTACTACACTTCTCTTGATGAAGCCCAGGATCTGGTTGGATTTCTGGGCTTGAAGAGCATACTGTTAGTAATCTTCATCCTATATAAACCTTACATAGTATCAAATCTAACTGATGAAATCTCACTGGGCAAAACTACCATCACAATATCCTTTTATATTCTTCCTGTATGGGAAAAAAAAAAAATAATTAAAAAGTGACTTCTCTTCCTTAAGCAAAAAAATCAGACAGGTACAGTCTACATTTTATACTCTAGTGAATGGAACCCTTCAGCACTCCAATTCCCTGAAAATTTTCCACATTGATTTGTAACCTTTGGGGGAAAAAATTCTTAATTCTCCATGGTTTCTGATCACTTAGGCTTTTCTGGGCTTGGGTAACGCAGCATGCCACATGTTTTCCTAACAAATTGCATTCGGACACTTTCCGACACTTTCATTATTTTAACTCAGGTAATAATTAGTCACTGTCAGAGCTAAGACTTAGGTTGTGCAAATCAGAATAAATTTACCTTGCTGTAGCAGCAGTCACAAATGAAGCAATAAATTAGAAATAGCAAATTGTTACGGACTTAAGAGATCACAACTCAGAATCCCTACCTGAAATCCAGGAAATGTTACAGCGTTGCCAAGATTTCCTTGAGAGCTTAATTTTTCCAGATAATTTTGTGTTTCAAGAATCTTGTTAAAAAAAAAAAAAAAAAAAAAAAAACCCTAACAAACTAAAAAGTCTTCATTAGACTTATTTAAATAGCATTTTTATTTTTTAATATACTAGGATTCTGATGTTTGGGCTTTGTGTCTGCAGANAAGCCCTGGAGATATTATCCTTGTGACATTCCCTAAGAAAACACAACAGGACCCTGCTATTGCAAAGGCTAAAATGACTGAAGACTGTTTCTTATTAGTATGAAATGCATGTCTTTTGAAGGTCTTCAGGGTTCAGAGTCTCTCCCCTTCCCCAGCTTCCCTCTCCCTTGCCCTTATAGTTTGTATAGATTAAATGCATAGTGCAACCCCATGGGTTCTCTGTTGTAAAGCTATGTCTAATATGAGACCACTAGACACTGTCACATAAAATCCATTAAAGTCCATCAGATGCACTGTCTTGGTAACATTCAGCTCATTGTCATTGGGCTGCTGCAATGAAGCATAGAGTGCCTGCTTTGAAACTTGATTAAAACAATTCATTAAAAGTAAGGCAACTAATCAGAACACAAGGGTTGTCTTCATGGGACTTGAAAAGTTCATTAGTGCCCCCACTATGAAAAACAGGAGCGGGGAAAAAGAAAGAGGCAGGAAAGAGAAAGAGCGAGCCCTCTTCCTCCTCCTCCTCCTCGCCTTTACGAGCTGTTATCTAGGGGCTGGGGAGCCAGTGTCCTTCCCCACTGCTTTAATTGGTTTGATCTGATCCTCCAGCATCACCCACAAGCCTTCAATTGAAATTGTTGGTCATTACGGTTCGTATTGCCATCTTCTTAAATAACTACAGAAGTGCTGCTGGGAAGAGTTTTTCTCCTGATTTCATCTCTTTCACCAAACCCACAGAGTTCGTGATGCAAATGCCCTTTTAAAGCACAAGAAACAGCAAGAAATATCATCTCAGGCTATTTCACAGTGAACATTCACTTTGCTTTGTTCCCCGATTTAATTTGAACCCCTTCCCATGAAATAAAACCTGAAAATTGCTTTGACTTTGTCAGAACAAAGCAATTCTAGAAACTGTAATTTGTGCTTCTGAATTGCCAGGAAAATATTCAAATTTGCAATTTTCTCTCAGAACAGTTTTCATTTCCAAAATAAAAACAGCTCAAATAAATCAATGCGCTTTGGCCAAGCTCTGGTTTTGACTCTCAAACTCTGACTGACCTGCCTGAAACTCATCAACATGGATACCTGAGCATAAAAATTACCTTTCTTCAAAGTCTCATTAAACGTGAAAAGCACCCCTCACACAAGTGGCATCAACGTAGAGGTCCTCACCCTCTCACACAGTGCTTGAGGAGATAAGGAGCTGCTGTATATCAGAATCCTAGAGCCATAGAATGATAAGGCTGGAAAGGATCTCAAAGATCATCCATCCATCCCATCCATCCACCTCCCACTAGTACAGCTCACTCAAGACCTCCTCCAGTCTGGCCTTGAACACCTCCAGAGAGGGAACAGCCACAACCTCTCTGGGCAACCTCTGCCAGTGTCTCACCACCCTCACTGCGAAGAGCTTCTTCCTAACATCCAGTTTCAACCTCCCCTCTGCCAGTTCATACCCACTTCCCCTCGTCCTGTCATTGCAAGACCTTGTCAATAGTCCCTCCCCAGCCTTCCTGTAGCCCCCTTCAACTACTGGAAGGCTACTATAAGGTCTTCTTGAAACCTTCTCTTCTCCAGTCTGCAGAGCCCCAACTCTCTCAGCCTGTCCTCATAGCAGAGCTGCTGCAGCCCTCTGAGCATCTTCATGGCCTCCTCTGGACCCATTCCAACAGTTCCATGTCCTTCCTGTGCTGGGAAGCTCCAGAACTGCACACAGTACTCCAGGTGGAGTCTGACAAGAGCAAATGTAGCATATCATGTCTGCTGTTTGCAGGGTTGTGTTACCTCTTAATTTGAACAGGTAAATAACAGTAAATTCACAGAGCTGATTTCAGTGGTGTTAATGCTGTCGTGAATAGTAATAGCTCCAGGCCAGACAGCCTTTGGGAGGGCTGTGATTTACAGGCTATGGGAAAGGTCTGCTCTCTTTGTTCAATATAAACCATAAACAAAATTCGTCCAAATGACTATTATGAGGAGTAGCTTCAAAATATTGCATGAATCTTTCCACCTCCTATATCTTATCTAAAGTTTATGCCTGGAAGACAGACTACTTGTATTGCAGGAACTCTCTAGATTATCTCCATTACCCATTAAAGAGGCTGTCTTTGACCATGCCTCCTGCCTAACCATTTGTTGCTACCTCCTTAAATGAGTGAAAGGTCTTTTGATTAAAGGGTCCTTTGCTCAGGAAACCACTGTATTTGCAAACACAAATGCATATATACACTCTAATGAATAATGAAGGTTATTTATTACTTGTGCTTGAAATAATGGTTGATTTTGGAGTGCCTTTCATAAAATCCACATCAGAAAGTGTGTAATGTCCTGACATTTTCATTGCAGTTCAAGTAAAACAGTCCTCAGAAATTGTCTTGCTACCAAATTGCAATCATAAAGGCATGGCTTCAGACTCTGAGAATCATTTCAGATTGTGAACTTCTGGATAATATATAACGTAAAGAGTTTAATTGAATCAGCCAGTTGGGTTTTTGCCCAGAAAAGTAGAAATTTAAATGCTGATGCAGCTTTAGCTTCCAATGACACCAGTCAGCACTCCTTAGATTGGATTGTAAATAATCTTATTTGAGGATATGCAGTATGATAGGGATATACTTGTCTGAAAACTTGCTAGCAAAAGTAATTAAATAATTCCATTGTGTACTAAGACATATGAAAAATCACTGACCCCAAAGAAAGATTCAATAAGTATTTACTGGCAGATAGAAGAAAATAACTGACTTTTTAGCAGCTCTTGTCTTCTGCTAGGACAAAAGAAAACAAAATAATGAATCAAAATGCAGCAACAGTGAAAGCTGCTCCTGACCCATGTTTGTGGCCTTTCAGCCTACTTGGATAGCAATGCGAACCCAGTGTTGGAATGCAAACTTGGTACACAGCCCAGTGTTAAAAAGTTCTTCAGGACTGATGTCTTGAACATCTCAAGTGAGGATTTTCAATCTTCAGCCACAGCTGATAGAAAGAGAAAAATAAATACAAATAAGTAATAAGTCACCTGCCTGATCCAATATCAGGTATTGTATCCATTCATAGACCAAAAAAGAAGAAAAGGAAAAAAAAAAAAAAAAAAGAGGGAATCTGGCCGTTATGTTTTACTGAAAATAGTAATTACTCCCTGCTCACAAATAGCTCAACATTTTTTGATAGAATCATAGAATCACAGAATGGTAAGGTTGGAAGGGACCTCAAGGATCAGTTAGTTCCAACCCCCTGCCATAGGCAGGGACACCTCCCACTAGTACAGGTCACTCAAGCCCTCATCCAACCTGGTCTTGAACATCGCCAGGGAGGGAGCAGCCACAACCTCCCTGGGCAATCTGTGCCAGTGCCTCACCACCCTCACTGCAAACAACTTCCTCCTAACTTCTAGGCTAAATCTTCCCTCTGCCAGTTTAAACCCATTGCCCCTTTGTCCTGTCATTACAAGACCTTGTCAATAGTCCCTCCCCAGCCTTCCTGTAGCCCCCTTCAGATCCTGGAAGGCTACTCTAAGGTCTCCTGGAAGGTTTCTCTTTTCCAGGCTGCAGAGCCCCAACTCTCTCAGCCTGTCCTCATAGCAGAGCTGCCGCAACCCTCTGAGCATCTTTGTGGCCTCCTCTGGGCCTGCTCCAATACTTCCACGTCCTTCCTGTGCTGGGGGCTCCAGAACTATATACAACACATTTTTTATTTTCTAAAAGTTTCACACTTGCCTAATGAGAAATATGAAAAGTGAAAAATGGAAAAATTTCAAGTTGTGGATTAAAATATCTGTAGTAGTTTTCATATTGTATTTTGCCTTATTTTCTTTTCGGAGACAATGTGAAAATGAAACTAAAAGAATTAAAGGGGGTAAACAGAAGAAAAGCAGAGCAAAAGTTCAACAGTGTGGAAACACTGATTCTGTTCAGGAGGCACAAAGGTTTCTATTTTAAGTGTTGGAAGGCTTACAGTTTGAATTAAAATTATAATTTGAATCTATTTTTTTCCCAAGACAGTAAAACCCTAAATGAAATGGTTCCATGAAATATTACTGATGTTCTCTGGTCTCCAAGCTCAGCGAGGTGCAGTTATTCAGTGTTAAGATGCATCTGACCTGAAGCACAAGAGAAAAAATGTTGCCTTAAGCAGAGCCCACTTAGTTAGGAGATGATGGTCCTTTTTACTGGGGCTGTTATGTGTGCAAGAAAAGCTAAAGAATTTGAATTAAGTGTGAATTAAGAATTAACACTTCAGATGCTCCTGTTTCTCTACCCATGCTACTCACAGCACTTTAAAGCTACAGTTGCCTTCATCCATTCTACTTCTCATTGCAGCATCATGAGTCCCTGCAAGCTCAGTCGTGTTTGCTAGGCTGGATCACTAATTTAGTTCCACTTGTTCTCTAAGGAAAGAATGTGATAAAATCTCAGGCGTTTCACAAAATGACAGAGAGCTCCCCTAACACACTGAATCTGTACCTTCCAGCACAGGGAGCTCACTGCCAAAGGTGTTTATAACAAAGTTGTGACATCAGAGACTGTTGACTTGTAATTTGAAAGCTCACATTTCACAAAGGAACACAAAGGTGGCACCTCTCTGGATCTAGTCAAATTCCAGTGGGAGTCACCTTCCCTTCCTAGTGCAGTTAGCCACAGCTAACTGTTACCAAACAGAAACTTCATTCTGTTTAGAAAACATCTCCCCATCCTGACAGCCAAGAATGGGTGTGTTTGCCAACATTCACTTTGAGTTTTTGTCTTCCCTGCGTTTTCATTAAAAGTCACAAAAGAACTGTTTGTCACTACTCGAACTTTTTGCTCCTTCAATCTGCAGTGAGAGCTGTCAAGGTATCTTGTTGATAGGTTTTATATCTTTATTTAATTTGCCTGCATTTTCTTTCTTTTCCCTTGGCCACTTTTTCATGATGATTAGCACCATGCCTATAAGGAAACGGTCTGTAGGCTGCGAAAACTTCAGTGAGCTTACAGGAAGGCTGGAGAGGGACTTTTCATAAGGGTCTTGTGAGAGCTCACCTCAAATACTGCATCCAGTTCTGGTGTCCTCATCACTAGGAGGACACAGAGTTATTGGAGTGAGTCCAGAGGAGGGACACAAGCAGTATTCAAGGGCAGGAACACTTTTGCTATGAGGATAGGCTGAAGGACCTGGGGTTGTTCAGCCTGGAGAAGAGAAGACTCTGGAGGGGACCACAGAGCTGCCTTCCAGTACCTGAAGGGATCCTACAGGAAGCTGGAGAGGGATTTTCCATAAGGGTATTTAGCAATAGGAGAAAGGGGAATGGTTTGAAGCTGAGGGAGAACAGGGTTAGATTGGATTTTAGAAAGTTCTTTAGTATGAGTATGGTGAGACTCTGGAATAGGTTGGCCAGGGAGGTTATGGATGTGGATGCCTCCTCCCTGGGGGTGTTCAAGGCCAGGTTGGATGAGGCCTTGAGTCTGGTTGAGAGGTGTCCCTGCCCATGGAGGGGAGGTTGGAGTAATTAATCTCTAAGGTTACTTCCAGCCTAAGCCATTCTATGATTCTATAACATGACTAAAAATGTCCTTCACCAGAAATACTCAGGATGCCTCCAAAATATTAAATTTGCTAAATAAAATACAGATAAATCTATTTTTTTCCCCTTCCTGTTACGAATTCACTAAAAACCTCTGAGGGTTGAAAATGTGATACACAAGAACATATGGATGATGTGGCCAGGTCCACTTGGGTACCATGCAAGGTAAAGACTTTCTGGCCAAAGAAGTGTGGCTGTGCTGGTTTCATTTCCTTAGTAGTCATGATGACATTAAGAACCACAGAGCTAGATGAAAATTAGATTAAGTCTACAGGCTTTTTATTTCATGCAGAATTAGAAATACTTTCACCTGCCTTTGTAAAGTAGCACTGACCCTCTTTTAGCCACAAGCCTGTCTCAAAAGTAGCTCAACCAGGAAAACCAGCACCCCTGTTTCTTCCCAAAACTTATTAGCCACCAGACCTACTTCAGCTTCAAAAAATGTGAATATGTATCCAAAATCAACTTTGCAGATGGATTTTGCTTCCATTAAATTGCACATTGAAGAAAAAAAGAAAGCCATATATATATATAAAAATATATAGAGAGAGTTTAATTTAATTAAGGGTATATAGCACTTGCAAAAAAAAAAAAAAGAAAGAAAAAAACATATTTATTTTTAAAAAAACCCATAGTTGGATTTATGGAATTATTTTACTGAAAAAGAAATACGTTACATATTTAAATCCCTGATGGCTACTAATGTTTTATTAAATACAGTGTAAATCCAGCTGTGACCATGCAATAAAACCTCCAAGGGGCAAAAAATGAGAATGTTTTATATTTGGTTTCTGCACGCAACAACTTGGGCTCCTGAATGCTGCCCATATGCCACTATGCTCTCCTTGACATTGATCTTTAATGGGGAGCTCAATGTGTTGAACCCATGCTAAATGCACAGAAGGAATACAGCAGGGTTACACACTACGTCTAAATTTTCACGTAGCTGGCTCATTCTCAAAACAAATCATAGAATCGTAGAATGGTAAGGTTGGAAGAGACCTCAAGGATCATCTAGTTCCAACCCCCTGCCATAGGCAGGGACACCTCCCACTAGAACAGGTCACTCAAGGCTTCATTCAACCTGGCCTTGAACACCTCCAGGGAGAGAGCAGCCACAACTTCCCTGGGCAACTTGTGCCAGTGTCTCACCACCCTCACTGTAAAGAACTTCCTCCTAACATCCAGTCTAAATCTCCCCTCTGCCAGTTTAAACCCTTTTCCCCCTTGTCCTGTCATTGCAAGACCAACCTTGTGCTAAGCTATTGTGCAAATGTATTTAATGTTGTTTAATAAAATACACAACAAATTCAGGCTGCAGCAAGAGAACTTTGATTTCATTACTGATTTTCACTAAGTAATGATGTGACTTTGTGGACAGTCACCCACAGTAATTAGCTGAGGAGTAAATCCATCTGGTTTTCGCTCTTCCTTCATCACAACATGTATTTTCACTGTCATGTGCCCAGGGTTTGAAAGGTTTACATTACATAAAATTAGGACTATATAAACTAGGAGATTCATTTGTTTTCTAATATGATTGCCCCTTCCCTTGAACAGAGTAACCTAATTGATAGCCTCCATTGTATGCAATGCACGTCAATAAATACTGAACATGAATGTGAATCAATATTGTGTTAGTACTGGGATTAAGCAAGCTATTTTCTCTCCCTGCTTTTTTTTTTTTTTCTTTTTTTTTTTTTTTTTTTCCCCAGAATAGATGAATGCAAGTAAATAAAATGGCTGTTTGTCTGAAATTCTGCCTGAGGATTTAGTTTTACATTTCCCTGTAGAATCACAACCTCAGAAGTCACTCTAGTGCATAGTACTTTGGTCAAGTGTGGACAATAGAAGCAAATGTCTCAGTTGACTGCTGGGAAGCACAGCCCTTTATCACTTTAAAAAAAAAAAAAAAAAAAGGGAGGTAGAGAGATTTGATTTCTGATAGTTCCTATTTTTTTTTCTTTTTATTGTTATTTTCTTTTCCATGCCACAAATTAGAGGACAATTTATGATAGCCTAGACAATAATTTAGAAGATCAATATTGACTGTTCTTGACCCTGTGTGTTATTTTGCAGTCTAAACAATGCTGAATCACTTAGATGTTCTTTACAGTGAGGGTGGTGAGACACTGGAACGGGTTGCCCAGGGAGGTCATGGATGCTCCCTCCCTGGAGGTGTTCAAGGCCAGATTGGATGAGGCCTTGAGTAACCTGTACTAGTGGGAGGTGTCCCTGCCTATAGCAGGGTGTTGGAACTAGATGATCCTTGAGGTCCCTTCCAACCTTACCATTTTACGATTCTATGATTCTATGACCCAATACTATGCCAAAAATCCATAGACACCTGATATATATCACACAAATTTTGTAAGCATGGCAAAAACACAACCTAGTGATAAATGAGCAAAGTATTTTGGTTCAGGTATTTCAAATGCAGAGCACAAGAGCTTCAGCAAATCCCTAAGGTTTTAGGAAATCAGGAGGACTAGGAAAGGAGGTCTACAATGGTAAGACCTGTTAGCCATGAGATCAAAGCTCAGATCTAAGCCCAAAAAGACAAAAGCTACCAAAAAAGCTCTGGACCAGCCATTGCCCTTGAGTGTTCTCAAGGGACTGCTCTCCTTGCTAAAGTACTTGACTTTGCTTTACTTGTTGTATACTGAAAGTCAGCAGTTTAATTTTTTTATATATATATAACCCTATGAAGGGAGGCTGAGGGAGCTGGGATTGTTTAGCCTGGAGAAGAGGAGGCTCAGGGGAGACCTTCTTGCTGCCTACAGCTACCTGAAGGGTGGTTGTAGCCAGGAGGAGGTTGCTTTCTTCTCTCAGGCAACCAGCACCAGAACAAGAGGACTCAGTCTCAAGCTGTGCTAGGGGAAGTTTAGGCTGGAGGTGAGGAGAAAGTTTTTGCCTGAGAGACTCATTTGCTACTGGAATGGGCTGTCCAGGGAGGTGCTGGAGTCAATGTCCCTGAAGGTGTTCAAGGCGGGATTGGACGTGGCACTTGGTGCCATGGTCTGGTCTTGAGGTCTGTGGTAACAGGTTGGACTTGATGATCTTTGAGGCCTCTTCCAACCTTGGTGATACTGTGATACTGTGATATATTTGAACAACCATACATATGCACATTTAGACATGCAAATTCACATTTACTAAGACTTTATGTTACATATGCACAAATACATCATACACAGCAGGTTAAAAAAAAAAAAATCACTGTAGTGACCTCTGAAAAATGTGCTCCATTTCTTGCAACTGAATTTATTTACCTTATCCATAGAAAGGGAAGACTGCTATATTTTAAGGATGTATTTTGCAGCAAACAGTTTCTGCACTGCTACTCACACTAGATGAATTATCGTTTTCCTACCTTGGATCCACCACAGTTAATTTAAATGGTGACTTGTGGAGAATGTATGGCTAAATCAAGTCTTCAGTTGGAGGGCACAGCTTAATATTCTGTGGCACCTTGTGTCACAATATGTCACATTGGTGTGGCTGCATGAGTGGATGGGATACTTAAGAAGGTCTCACTCTTAAATGTGCCTTATCTGAAAAACAAGGAAAAAAAATTTAAAAATG
>VWZE01006498.1:17683-46707 GCA_013396675.1 Eubucco bourcierii | reverse complement strand
AAAAAAAAATACAGGTTTCCTCTTTTTCTTTCTATGTTTTTCCCTTTTCCCCCCTTTTTTTTCTATTTTTTTTTCCTTTTTCCCTTTTCTCTTTTTTCCTCTTTTTTCCCCTATATTTTTCTTTTTTCCTTTTCCTTTCTCTTTTTTTTCCCTTTTTTTCCCTTTTTTTTTTCTTTGTTTTGTTTTTTCTTTTCCTTTTCCTTTTCCTTTTTCATTTTCCTTTTTCTTTTTCTTTTTCTTTTTATTTTTCTTTTTTTTTTCTTTTTCTCTTTTTCTCTTTCTCTTTCTTTTTCTTTTTCTTTTTTCTTTTTCTTTTCATTTTTCTTTTTCTTTCTTTTTTAATTTTTTAATTACTGTTAGACATTTTCTGGTGAGCTTTCAACCCGTGTGATGTGCTCCAGCTCACCACCCTCTGCATTTTACAATAGCAAAAGCATATTTGCAAGGCTTGTTTGTTTCTAAGGAGACAAATCCTCAAGTGGTGTAAAACTGTTATTGATACCTCTTTGAGAAAGCTGAGAACCAGGTTTGAAGAAACATGACTTCTGATGGGTTTCTTGGATAATGATTATTCTTTGTATTTTTTGATATGACAAAGAAACTTCACAGGAAGAAGTAAACGCATGACCTGAAGTAAACTGCTCGTGCTCTGAGACCAGATGAAATAGAAGCAAGAGAAAAAGGAAACTCCCCTAATTTTGAAAGTGGCTAGATTCTGAATCTACTTCTTTGTCTAAAAGCCCACAAAATTGAAAACTGAGTCCTCAGTCCCCTCTTTTGGAGTAGATGTGGTCCTACTTCAAACTGTTCTCTACCCTCCCTTTGCACTACTGCTGTGAAGAAAATTCTCAGTCAATAGAAAGGACCAGGGGGATGTGAAGACGAACCGGGCACTGCTGTACAATAAATATAAATCCTCTCTGACTCCTCAAGGTCTGATCCAGCAAACTGCTTAAATATGCAGCTAACTTTGAGCACATGAGTAATCCTTTTGACTTTAAAGAATTAGTCATGTGCTTAAAGTTAAGTATAGTGTCCTGCTGTATTGGGACCTAGCCTCCAAAACAAAGTATGGCAGCGATTTAGTGATTAATTACAGCCCACAGATGGACAAGCCCGTTGGGTTAAACAAGAATTGGCCCAACCCTTTGCCCTTCTCCAAAAACAAATCTGAATAAAGGTCAAAAGAGTTTGGTTAAGGATGTACTTACCAAACTTTCAAACCTTTTGAGGACCATCCACCACTAGCAAAGGCTCTCACATTGTATCCCTCCGGGAGTCCCATAGGCGTAGTCAGTTGTAAACTCATTTTCCTATATGGTCAGGCACGCGTGTGGGGGTGAGGAATGAATGACAATGTAGAATGGCCAAAGCTGGTGTCCTGTGACCATGGAGCTTTTAATATGGAGGCAACGGAATCAGGATTAAGAATTGCAGCTGCTAAGATGCTAAACCCCACATACAGCTCCTATGGCTCAGATGTTATCAAGCGTAAAATCTTTTGAATAAAGCCTTACATGGGGGCACCATTGTAAACTGTTTTCCCAGTTAAAGCCTTTACAGAGCAGTAAGAAGGAAAAGGTTGGATTTTGTCATATTATTTTCAGTAACACGTCAAAGGCCACTGCAATCAGTTCCCATTAATTTTAAAGGACTTTCCATAGTAAAAACAACACCCAGCAAAACTACTGTAATGACACTGCTGCTTAAACTGCGCTGCTCCTCTAAGGATGGCCAGTAACTAATTCTCTTCCATGGGACGATGTTGTACCAATTCCAGCATTCATTTCCACTAAACTAAAATTAGACAAATTTCTAATGAGTAAGCTCTGAAGGGGTGGGTATGATTTTGGAATCATTTATGCTATAGTCTCTGTTTATATTTTCTTATATCTAAGCCAAATTTCCTCTCTTGGATGTTTATGTTAATTTTGTGTATGTTATTGGCATCGAACACTAATCCTAGCACTACCACTGACTGGAGCTTGTGGCTATGAGTAAGTTCTTATCTCAGAAATGGCATGAGAAAAAGATGACACAGTTAATATTGCAGCCCATTTAGGAAAAATAAGAAGTTACAGTTGTTTAGAAGGGTGCTCCAAGATTTCCATGTCCCACAGCCAAATACTTTGGTAAACCCAGGTAAATGTTTCCCATTAGGGATTCAAGAGCAATCCTTTTTGTTAGAATTCTTTTCAGTTTAATGCTTTAATTCCACCCTTATGAGACTTCCCAAAATCTCAGGTTGGTCTCTACCCCAAGGAGCTTCCAGTTAAAACAAACAAACAAAGAAACAAAAAAAAAAAACCAAACAACAAAATTTCCATTGAAAATTTCAGATTCCTGGAACCCAAGGTCCAGTATCACATTAAGTCCTAAACTATTCCCTTAAATGCCTTAAGATGTCACAGGTAAGTCCAATATTCAGGTTGTGTTTTCCAGGATACTTGTAACCTAAACAAAAGTTGTCTGCACTGGAATACTTCTTTTGGTTTTCCTTACAAGAGTCATGCTGCTTGTACATGCTGGAAGAGAATACCATGAGGAACCAACCCATCCATTTTCCAAGGTTAGCAGCTACTCCCTAAAGAATAAATGTTGGCTGACCTGAGATACAGGTGACTGATTACATTAATTGCATATTCTGTAGTAACTCACAATCTGTGGTCCCTCTCACTTATGTATACTTAGCAGATACACAAACCAAAAAAAAAAAAACCCAAAAAGCTAAGCTATCTCAGTTTTTTCTCCAGCTAACAGAGAATAGAAGATCCATGATAGGAAACTTCCTTCACACAGAAGATCACAGTACAGGAGTTTCAGACAGCAGAGATTTAGCAATTTTTTTCCTTAAATTCTCTTGCCCCTTTTGATTTTCAGTTTCCTGGAAGAAACGTGTAGAACTTCACCCTGTGTGTAAACAACAATAATGTTCTACTTTTGAACAGGTTTATACAGCTTTATTGACTGAGCAAAAACAGCCAAAAAGCAAAATCAAGGCCAAGGGTTTCCCAGACTGAGACCACAGTGTACCAGGAACCTCTGTAACAAGCAGCAAAACACAAACACCAGTTACTGATTCCTTGAAAAATCAAACCAGCCGCAACCTCGTGGGTAGAAACAGCAGGAGAATGCATTATAGCAAAGAAGAAATGGACAGGCAAGGGTAATAGGAAGACTGGAAATGAAGAGATGATGAGGGAGCTGGGAGCGTGCAGCCTGCAGAAGAGGAGGCTCAGGGCAGACCTCACTGCTCTCTACAACTACATGAAAGGAGGTTGTAGCCAGATAGGGTTAGGCTCTTCTCCCAGGCAACCAGCAACAGAACAAGGGGACACAGTCTCAAGTTGTGCCAGGGGAGGTCTAAGCTGGATGTTAGGAGAAAGTTCTTGACATAGAGAGTGATTGGCATGGGAATGGGCTGCCCAGGGAGGTGGTGGAAGCACTTTTCCTGGAGGTGTTGAAGAAAAAAGCCTTTATGGGGCACTTAGTGCCATGGTGTAGTTGATTGGCTAGGGCTGGGTGCTGGGTTGGACTAGATGAGCTTGGAGGTCTCTTCCAACCTGCTAGATTCTATGATTCAGTGATTCTCTGAATCTATGATTCTGTGAATCTCTGATTCTATGATTCTATGATTCTATGATTCTGTGATTCTATGATTCTAAGAAATGAGAAGAGGAAGCAAGGAACTGATGCATTTTCAAAATTTGTTTTTGGAAAGAGATGGGTGTGGAAGTAAAAGTCTCCATCAGGATTGTCTCTCCTTATTCACAACAAGCATATAAAGGATTAGCTGCCTGCTTGTAAACTGCTGTGTGTTGATATTAAGATATTTTTAGCTGCAGCTTGGCCAAGTGATGTGAGAGCATCTACCACCCTATAACTCAGCCACAATTTCTGCCATGGTTTGAAGACAGCCACACCTGCATTGGCATCTCCCATGCCAGCTTTTAGCCCTCTGAGATTTGCATTGAGTTTAGGGGATTACCACACTTTAAAATATTGGAGTTGTAAACAAAGAGTAAAAATAGTCATCACTAAAGCACTATGTTTTGTGCAGCTGAAAAGGAGCAATGGAAATAGTGGGTGGCACACCTTTCTCAGGAGCTATTTTTAAATGTATCTGGTGGTTTTTCAGACAGTGTAAAAAGTTTCAGTCCATATTATTGACTGTAGGGTTATAAAACCTCAGGTTTGAACAAAAGTTTGAGGTCATTTTTGTAAGTCCCCTAAAAAAAAAAAAAAAAAAAAAAAAAAGTTCNAAAAAAAAAAAAAAAAAAAAAAAAAAAGCAGCTTCAAAGCCGCTACAAATAACCACATAAATGTCCTTTCCTTGATTTTCCAGAACTTTATACAGCTTAATAGATAGAGACACCTGAATAAAAATCTGTTGAAGTCAGTCACTGTATTTCCATTGACTTCAATGAAAGCTGCATTTGGCCTAAAAATGATCCATTATGCAAGGCAAATTTGCCCACTGAGTTCTAGCCAGATCTAATTTTAAAACAGTTGGGTTGGAAATCATCACTCATTCTTCTGGATGCTGTGAAGAGAAAGGTTTCTTTATTCCTTAGCTCAGGCTCATTAGGTGTAAAATCTACCACAAGACTTTACCACATCTGACTAGCAACTATTATGTAGTCTTCCTTTTTTCATTACTTTTGTCCTCTGCACTGCATAAAATTGAGCTCTTATGTGTTAGGGGATGGGTTGGTTGTAGGTTTTTTTCTGACATCAATGTCTTGCTCTGCTTTACTGGTTCCAGGTTTTTTTTTGTAAGATGTTGCAAGTATGGAAACTTGACAGTGCAACCCTTCCTAAGTAATATCAACATTGCAATGTATTCTAGTAACATAAAACAACAACAACAGCCACATCAAAAAAAAAAAAAAAACCAAACACAAAACCAAAACCAACTCTCAGTTGATTTTTAGTAGCATTTGGTATGAGAATTTTAAGACAAGCAGTAACAAGAGTGTGTCATCTAAAGTTATAAAATAATGGAATTCTGAAGTCTGTTAAGAACATTTCATTTGGCCAAGAGTTTTAACACAGACTACCTGCTAGTTTCCATGTCTAACAAACCGTGTTATGAGATCATGCTTCTCTCTCTCGTCTATCAACCAGCTTCAATTTGGGTGAGAGGAGGAAAAAAAGTCTCAAACTAAAATCTCTCACAAACCTCACAGATGTTGATGGAAATGGGGGCTGGTTAGTAAAAAGAGAGTAAAAAGAAAGTTAAATTCACCACAGAAAAAGGTGAAGTGATCTACATGAGGGAGCTGCAATGGACAAAGCTATGACATTTCTCTGCAGTTCCTTGCCTCTGGCCTTTGCTTCCAAACAGTGTTTTGGGAGGCTTACATCATGCAAATAAAACAAGTACACTCTGGGGTGAATATACATGAGCTGAGATAAATCTGTTTTCTTGTAATGATCACATCACAGTGGATGTAAAGGCTTGGTTATAAGGGCAAAGTTTTGGGAATGGGCAAGTAATCTGAACAGCCCAACCTCCTAGCAATTCCTGATTCCCTTCAAATGCTGAGAGATTCACCCTTGTGTAGAAAACCAGGAATGGTTCACAGGCTTTGTTGCTTGGAGGCAAATCTCCCCACACAATGACCTTCAAAGTATATTTTTACACCCCCATGGGTTTTCACATTCAAAACCTACTGCAAATATTGCTAGTCAAAAGGGATTTGCAATGGAGCTAAGACACAACCTGCCTTCTGCAGCCCTTGTTCTCCCTAAACAACTGTTTGCTCCACAGGGATTTCAGCTGACTTCTGCAAGGACAAATGCCTCTACTCTACCAAGCCTGTCCTGAAGCCTAGATCAAAATCCAGATCGTGACTCCAAAAAGTTCCACCCTTTTCAGACCATTTTATCTAAAGACAATGTTGAAAATGTAAAGACTATTAGCTTTAATTCTAGGTGATTAAGGGTCTGTCACCAGTCTTCCCAGTGGCTCTGGACCTCTCACTTTATTTCCCATGACAGCAATAAGTTGTATCAACCTCTCCCATGGATCTGTAGCAGATCTGAAGATGAGTTGGTCTGGTAAATTTCAATGTGTGTGTGTGTGTGTGTGTGTGCACATGTGAATTTCCTAATCCACTACAATCCTAAAATATGTTTGGTTGGAAATGGCTTTTAAGATAATTGAATCCAACCATTATCTAACTCTGCTGAGTTTACTGTTAAACCACATACCTCAGCACCACATCTCTGTGTCTTTTATACACTTTCAAGGATGGGGATTTGGCCACCTTGAAAGTGTATAAAAGTCACTACACAATATGCAGGCATTAGTAGCTGTTGTTCTTTTAACAGGATACCAAAAGTGGTCTGTAAACCTCAGCAATAGGAAGCACATGGGAGGTGTGCTGGTTTGAGGCTGATTGGAATATTTTAATGGGCATAATTATACTATAGGCTGTGAAAAGGAAACAATGGTGATGTCTACTTCACTCAGGCTTGCTGAGATGTATAAGAAAAGAATACAAAACAAATACAAGACACTTGGACACAGACACTCTTGGGCTTTCTAGTTTCTGGCCTTCTCCACTCTGCCAAGTAACCTCACTAATCACTTTCCTTCTAACTCCCCTGGCTGATTCTCCAAACTCACCTTGCACATAAGGTAAACTTTGGCGTAAGGTATAGGGGTGGGGAGAAGGTGGAAGGGTGGTTGGAAGCCCCTCCTGGGCTCTCTGATTTCTGGGAGGGGAGTTGTGTTTCTGTATTACCTTTAACTTGTATATTTCTGTAAATATTCCTGTCTATTGTGTAACTCTCTGCTTGTATATTGTACTAAGCTGTAAATAGAGCTTCAGTCCTTAACTTCCAGCTGGTTGAGTCTAGTCTGGGTGATTCTACAAAGGGGGGTGGGGGTGGTCAGGGAACTCCCAAACCATCACAGAGGCCAGAAGAGTAAAATTAGATATACTGCATCACTTAAGCAATAGAAACAGAAAACCTTTCTTTCATTTTTATGTGATACAGAAGGTTCATTATGTGCTGTATCGACAACATAGTATTTTTCAGTGTCACCTGTTCATTAAAGAGTCACTTTAAAGGCAGTTGATGAGTTCCAGTACCATCCAATTCATCTAATAAAAGTATTCATTAGTTTGTATATTATATTTCTTTTCCTGCTGGTCTGGTAATCCTTAAATAAGATGTCCCAAAGGTACAGATTCTGATCTCACATCAGTGTATATTAGTAAATCCATTAAAGTTAATGGGTTGTCCATTGATGTAAGAAAATCAAGGATAATGAGGCTACTTGAGTATGCAAGAATTACAGGATCGGAACCTACTGTCATTTACTATTTTGGAAGGTTATGTGCCTTCTCCAGATAGGACATAATTTTCCTTAACATATCTTTCAATAGAGGTGCATTAGCCTCTAGTGGCAGTAGAGGTGATATATTGTATCACTAATTTAAGGGATTATGCATGAAAAGGGAATACATTGTAATAATTATGAAGTCTTGTTTGACTTCACTTTTCTAGCGGTGTACTTTACCTGGCTTGAAATACTTCATAGACTTGAAGGAAAAAAAAAAAACCAACAAAAAAACCAAACAAAACCAAAATCAAGATGCTGTAAATTGGGGCTTAGTAATACATTTTTAGAGCAGATGCAGGCTCGAGGTATTTTCTGTGTGATTGCCATCCTGACTGCCTTTCTATCTGAGCACTGCCTCCACTCATTTGATTGGGAGCGCGTGGGAGCTCGTGTGTGCACAAAACTTGCAGAGGAGGTCACGACATTTATTAAAGCAGTCAATAAGGCATGCACAGGACAAGTATCTAACCCCTGGAATATATTTATATTTATACTCATTTCTGATATGGAAACTAAAGAGAGAGGAAAAAAAAAATCAATTGGAATCTAACATTTCATTGTCCTTCACCTTGAGTCTTTGGGGTTTAAAGTAAGCGGTTAAAGAATAAACATTGCTGAGGATTAAACAAATAAATAAATAAATAGATGAAAGAAGCCACTCTAACATTATTAGGACTTCCAAAGTAAATAAAAAGTGGTAGAGCTGAGAGGAAATTGCTGCGGTGGTGCCAGGGAGAATCCTGATTTTAGCACTGCTGTACCAAATTTGTCATTTAGGAAAGCTCNCCCCCTTCCTCATCCCTTCTCCCAATGTTCTTATCAAATGAAGAATTGTGGATAAGGGTTAGGTGCAGATAAACATGAGTGTAGCACTTCCAGAAAGGTCATGATCCCCCCATAAGGTGCTTCTTGTTATGCCTGACCTTCAGATTTTCATCATCAGCCCGCCTGACAACTTAATAATGCAGAGGTGCAGGATTCATTTCTCCCCTCTGAGAGAGCCAGTACGGGACGCCCTTTTCCCTGATTATTTCCCTGCACTCCCGGCTGCCCTTTATAAGCCAACCAGAACTCCATCAATCATGCTCTTCTCTCCTTTCCTCCTCAGCCCCCAGTCCTGAAAGCTCGAAAGCTGCAATGTCCCCTTTTGTCTTGCGCTGCTACACAGCTACAACAACAACAGAAAGGACTCACTGCCTGGCAACACCCTTACCAGGCAGCAATCCACCTTCCTATTCAAAAGAGAGAGGCTTTCAGCTTTCTTCCATGCTGATTATGTTATCTTGCAGAATAACTCTTCATAGGCTCTGATAACTGTCAAAGCAGGGAAAAAAATTAAGTTGTAATTAGAAGTTCTGATCCCATTTTTTTCCTTCTTTTTTTTTCTCATTTCCCTTTTTAGTTTTTTCCAGTTCTTGCATTTCTCATTCTACAGCATAATAATAATGAAGGGAAACAAACTTTGTAGGATTATTCCCTCTCTGTTTTCCTTTCAAAGATAAGGTAGAGGTAAAAAAAATGGATATATTCCAAGGTATTGAATATGTCAGTTTCTTGGAGTGATATAGCACAGAAAAGTTTGAAAGAAAACCTCCTTAGGATAGGAGGGTATTGAGTCAGATCAGACCTTAAAGATTGCAATAAACTTCTGTTGTAAAATATGTATTTTATGTATTTTAGACTTCATCCTCAGCCTTCTTAGGGTGTTTTTTGGTTTTTTTTTTCCAGCCAATGATTCCTAGAGTGAAAACGCAATGATACCACATCACGAGCATCTGGTGAGAACCAAGTACAGTATGTTCCCTGACAGAGCAGGGATATGCCAAGGCCATCTCCTATTGCCTAAAGCAGCTGCCTTTTGTAGCTCCAAGAGGAAAAGTATCCCCTGGCAAGCTACAGCTCAGCTGGGTACAAGAGCTGCACCACATCCAGCAAGCAAGTTTAGATCCTACCCTGCCCAGTGGCAGCAGGATGCAAATCTGTGCCCAGCTGGATAGAGAAGTTAATGCAGTGGCCCAACTCAGCCATTAAGCCACTGTGCTGGAGCTGTAAGAACAAATAAATAAATAACAGAGCTGCATGAAGCACAGTAAAACCACTCGTTTGCCCAATATCAGCACTGGGGCTCAAATTAACTTTTCCCCACTCCTCCTGTGCCTGGATGCACTCAGGCAGTGCTGGTGCATGAGAAAGGCTGAACTCACGGCTGTGAGGATTTTTAGCTGAGCTGCCACTTCCCCATGGAGACCAAAAACCTACTTTAAAAGTAGAGATAAGAGACTTGGTGCTGTCCAGTCTCGCCAAAAGGTATCGTGGGAATAGTTGGGAAGCCCCTGAATAATGTTTTACCATCTGAATTATTTCATACAACACAGAGTTGGGAAATCCCTGCACAGATTTGGAGCCTGTAGTAAAATATGGAATTGCATTTCCTGCTTGTGAAAGCTGAGTATCTCTTCAGTCTTCTCATTCTTAATAATGACAATAAAGAAGAAAAGTATCTATGAAAATCTTCCTTCAAACTCATAACACACCAAAGATTGCAAAGTGCCATCAGAAGAGAGCTGGAGAGGCCAGTAAATGTTTGGGAGATGCAAGAATGGGGAGTTTGTCCCAAATCCTTTGAGACAGTTAATGTTGCTTCTGACTCCAGCATGCTTTGGACAAAGGATCATCTGGTCCATTTTCAGGTTTTTCTCCTGTTCAGTAAAGCCTCTAAGACAAGTCTAAATAGCACCTTGGAAAGACCAGAAAACATGAGTCAAAACTAAAGAGTTGGGGGGGGGGTGGAGGGCGGAAATAAAAATCCTGTAACAGATGGGAGAAGAAGGAAGGAAGAACAGAAAGGCTGAGACACAGCAGAGAAGAGGGAAAGATCTCTCTGAGATGCTGCAGTACAAAAACAGAGGAGTGATAATGATCTTTGGGTGGGGGAGGACCTGCCTGAGGGACAGAAGCAGGTTTGGACAGCAAAGGGAAGCACAAACAAATGAAACAGAAAAAAAAAAAAAAAAAACCAGGAAGGAAAGTGAAGCAAACTTGTAGATAGAGAAGAAAAGCGACAGGAAACCTGCACTACCCAGTATCCTTTCTTGACCACTAGATGCAGGAAATCACACTTCAAAAGGACAGCCCAGAACTGGGGGACTGATAAGAATGATAAAGATGCCATTGCCACCAGATCAAAGTGTGGGAGGGAGGGAGGAGACAGAGGAAAAGGAATAAAGCACAAGAAAACAGTCATAAAAGGGACTAGAGTGCTTGCTTTCATTCTTTCNACTATGTGTAAGTGTTTAAGGAAATATCTTTTTTTTTTTCTCTTTCTTTTTTCTTTTCTTTTTCTTTCTTTCTTTCTTTCTTTCTTTTCTTTCTTTCTTTCTCTTCCTTCCTTTCTTTCTTTCATTCATTGTTTCTTTCTTTCTTTCTTCCATTGTTTCTTCTTTCTTTCTTTCTTCTTTTCTCTTGCTTTCTTTCTTCCTTTCTTCTTCTTCCTTTTTTTCTTTCATTCTTTCTTTCTTTCTTCCTTTCTTTCTTTCTTCCTTTCTCTTCCTTTCTTTCTTTCTCTCTTTCTTCCTTTCTTTTTCTTCCTTTCTTTCATTCATTCTTTCTTCTTTTCTTTCTTTTCTTTCTCTCTCTCTTTTTTTTTTTTTTTTTTTTTTTTTTTAATTTCTACCCCAAAACACGTCCACTTGTGACTCTAATCAGGGAGGTCAACTCCCTGGGATATTAAAACCACTTCCAAAACAAACTCCATTTAAGCTTCACCTATAACAAATGCTTCATTTAAGCTTCAGCAACCTACAGCAAATGCAAATCTTTTATTTGGCATTTCTTCCTCATTTCAATCTTCATCAGTGGCAGCAGCAGTAGCTATCCCCAGCCCTTTGGCAAGGCGTTCCTAGCCGTCCCTCGCTTGAGACCCAGGCTGCTCCACTCCTTTCCAACCCCCAGGCTCAATGCTCACAGGGGTAGCACAGGGAGCTGCCATAATCTCCAGGTTGCATCTCTGTGCAGCCCAAAATGGGTGAGGTACAGAGGGACACCCAGGGTCAGACTGTTCTTTTTGATTTGAGTTTCCCTCCATGAAGCACTGATTCTGTAGGGAGGAGGGAAGTTGTCCTCTGCTGACATTTGCCAAGGTAAAGTGAGGAATGTTTTGGATCCCAACCAGAGGGCCATGGCTACATCCAAGCCCTTGCAAATTGACTTGGCAAGAGAGGATTCTCTCGAGGAGTGAGAAAAACCAGAGAGATGTCAGTCAGAGAAGTAAACACCATATGCTTGTCTCACAGCATCTGACGGTAGTGAAGTGGACAGAGCAGAGATGTTGGCAGATCTGAGAAACAGGGCAGTGTAAATCAAGACACATTCTCTTTTTTCTGCTTCCCAGAGGAGTTCCACAGACAGGAGCAGTGTATTCCTCCTAAATCCGGGGGCTCTTCAAAGCCAATTGGTGTTTTCCATACTGATTATTTACACTAAGCCTTGATTGAATGAACTACAGGTTATAGAGAGGTGACTTTTTTTTAAATGTATGAGGTAAATCCCTCTTTGTCTAGAGGGCAAAGAGTTAGTGAGAGAAATGGAGAGACTACAGAACCATTTAGTATAAACAACAAAAATTTTTTTTTCTAGCTATACCTTTTTAATTTCCTCTGTGCTGAAACTTTTACAGGCAAAGGTTGTCCAATACCTTTGATTTTCATAGTAAAATGTTAGCATTTGACTCCTGTGAGGTTAGCAAAGTGGTAGGCAACTGCTCTCTGGCACTCTTTTGCTCTACTTTTCCACCTATTGCCTCCTTCAGTTTAAATTTGTGTCAGAGCCACAATTCTCTCTCTAGCCTCCTCCAGAAATACCATTAACAGTGGAGACAAGCTGTAGAGACGCCAGCAAGACTCCAGTGCGTGCACAACGCTCATGCCTGAAGTCCATCAGTAATTATCCATGTGGCATTCAGCCCATCAGGTTGCTATTGTTTTAAGACATGAGTTTAAGCATTTTGGAAGCTTATTTTTTGGGGGGAGCAAAGATTGCAGTCATGGAAATAAACAGTTGAGAAGTCAGCCTCCAGACACAAAGGTAGGCTGTTGATAAGGCAAGCTGATGAGGAGGGAAAAAAACTAGCTAGGAAAAAAAAATAAAATAAAATTGAACTTCAGGTCAAAGCAAAAGCTTCTGAAATGTGTAATGTTGTATTAACTTATCCCAGACATATTTTGACAGCTATGAGAGGAAATAGCTGAATTAGAAGTTTTACAAGTGCAATCTCTGACAGGTTTTACACCAAATATTTACTTTTTTATTCATCAGGTTAATAAACTCGTAACCTCCTCTTGCACTGGTCATTTCCTGATGGGATCCAATTTTCTCCTATCTGACCGCAACATGCCCATGTGCTCAAAGCAAGTTTCCAGCACAGGTATCTATGTTCAGAGCCACTATTCAGTTTGCAGGAGGTGACTCTGAAGCCACCAGCTCTGAGCCACTTCAGCTCAAAATCAATGGGAGATTTACTCCTGTAATGATCATAAATTTAAGGTATTCAGGAGAGTCGTTCCATTCAGCAAAGCTTTCTGTTCCTCTTGTTAGCTCTGTCCAAGGTTTTCCTGCCTTTTAGCTTACAATCAGGAAAGCTTTTTGAGCTTTTGCTTTCTTTCCTCTACAAAGTTGATATTAAGAGCATAAAATTCTTCCTCCAGTTCTTCATTTTCTTTATTTAATGTGTATGTAATGCACACAATGAGTTTACTTGTATGGCTAATATCAATATGATGCATGGGGACATGGATTTTATTTTGCCTGGTAATGCATGCTCTCTCAGAGTATCTAATGTGAATGACCACTAAAATTATCCTAACTCACTGTAGTAAGAGCAGAGCAGAAATGGTGTCTGTGAGTAAAGAGAATACAGCAAGCTGGAGAATTATTGATAAGAATCATAGAGTTATAGAATGGTTTGGGTTGCATGGGACTTGCAAAAGTCATCTAGTCCAAACTCCCTACAGTGAGCAGGGAAGTCCTCCACTAGATCAGGCTGCTCATAGCCCTGTCCTTGAATATCTCCAGGAATGGGGCCTCAGCTACCTCCCTGGGTAACTTTTTCTGTTGCTCCACTGCCCTCAAGGCAAAGAACTTACTCCTAATGTCCAGTCTAAATCTACTCTTCTCTAATTAAAAAGAAATCCAAACCTAAATTGCCTGAACACCTAATGGCTAGTTTAAAAGTGATTTATTTTTTTTTTATCAGAGAAAATTAATTAAAAATAGAAGCAAAAGAAAATTGCAGAGATGATCAATAATAGAAAATAACTTTTTTTTATTAAGTACACTAAATGTTCTAGCATATCAAGTCCTTTCATATCAAGCCTAATCCAATGGCTCCTCTTTACTGCATTTTATTTTTGACTTACTCTTTTAAGGTTAAACATTCCTCCTGACAACAGAGACATATGGAAAAATCCATATTTTGTCATTGTATTATTTTTATATTCTTTTTTAATGGTATGATATAAAAATCCTATTTTAATAAAGGACATGTGTGGCATAAATACACTAAGACACTTTTACATCAATGGCAAAAATCTGCAGTCATTGAATACCTAAGTATGATAGATAAGAGCTCAAAAAGAGCTTCAGAGGAGTAACCTTTGAACTAAATTAACAAAAATAAATATTAACTTCTGAAATACGTGATAGAAAATCTTTAATGCAACCACCCCACCCCCCCCAAAGTATTCATTCAAGAAGATGTATCAGCTCCTAACCCAGCCCTAATGAAAATGGTCATTTTCATCTGCTAAATATTTTCCCAGGAATAATCATTGTATTTGGTGAAAAGTTGGAAGAAAAGATTACATCAAAACTAAGATTTGTGTGAAAAAAACACTAAGACCACTTTACACCTTCCTGTTGAAACCCTTTCTCCTCAGTTCTTCCTAACAAACTTCATCCAGTTTCCTCGTGTCCCACTTCAGTGATTAGTACCACTGTGTGGTACGAAATTCATCAGGTTATGGATTCTTTTGTGGGACCATTTTATTTTTTTACCTTTTTTACCAATATATTTCATGCAGGTAAATAAACTCATGTTTCTTTTTTTAAAACAGAAAGAAGTAAAGCTAGTAGAAATTTTCTCTTCTATCATGTGATTCATAGAATCAAGCAGGTTGGAAGAGACCTCCAAGCTCATCCAGTCCAACCTAGCAACCAGTCCTAGCCAATCAACCAGACCATGGCACTAAGTGCCCCAGCCAGGCTTTGTTTCAACACCTCCAGGGCCAGTGACTCCACCACCTCCCTGGGTAGCCCTTTCCAATGCTGTGAAGAGCTTCCTCTTGATATCCAGCCTATACCTCCCCTGGCACAACTTGAGACTGTGTCCCCTTGTTCTGTTGCTAGTTGCTTGGCAGAAGAGACCAACCCCACCTGGCTACAATCTACCTTCAGGTAGGTGTAGAGAGCAATGAGGTCTGCCCTGAGCCTCCTCTTCTGCAGGCTGCACACCCCCAGCTCCCTCAGCCTCTCCTCCTGTGGCTGTGCTCCAGGCCCCTCACCAGCCTTGCTGCCCTTCTCTGGACATGTTCCAGTACCTCGACATCTCTCTTGAATTGAGGGGCCCAGAACTGGACACAGCACTGACCAGTGCTGAGTCCAGGGGCAGAATAACCTCCCTTGTTCTGTTGGCCACACTGTTCCTGATCCAGGCCAGGATGCCATCGGCTCTCCTGCCCGCCTAGGCACATTGCTATTATTACTACGTTTCTAACATATCCTATTAAAGAGGCAGAAACACTTTTACTTTTCAAACTTCAGCTACATTACCCCACCAGTTTTCAATTGCTTCATTCTGCCACTCCACTGCAAAGCCTTCCTAACACCACCCCAGCATGATTGTTTGCCGCTAACAGAGACATTTTGCAGGCAGATTGAGTGTCAATATTATTAGCAGCAAATTATTCACATTGCATGAATCACCTTACAATCCTTACTTACTGTGAATATTCAAGAACCTTTTGTTTCTAATGTAATAACTTCTAATAAACTCTCATGGTTCTGGGTGTTAATGATGTTTCAGGGCAGCAGAGATCAAAACGTGTGGGGTTTTTTTCTGGTTCAAAGGGCGACACCAGTATGAAGTTTGTCCCTAAAATGCTAAAAGCTGCAGAAAATATGTGTGACAACCTTGGTCTGTTCTACCAGGAACTGGTACTCATCTGCCTGTGTGGTACACAGATAAAGGTAGGGAATGAGTAGCTGTATCAACCAGTTTGCTGCTAAAATAGCCTTTTGCTGTTTATTTTCCAGCTAAGCCAATTAGGCAAGGTGGTGCATCAACATTCAGCGTGTGATGATTTCAGATACGTTGGCAGGGTTTTAAATAAACACCAACAAAAGGAGTATACATCTGTTAAAAACAAAACAAAACAAAACAAAACTCCAACAAAACCACAGAGAAAGGCAAGCTCTTAGGGAAATAAATGCTAAAGGTGGCTTGTTATAACCCAAAAAACACAGGAACTGGAAAGTTGTTTTGCTGAGTGTAGGTATTTTGGATAGAATGATAGAATAATGGAGTGGTAGAATCATAGAATGGAAGGGACCTGCAGAGATCATTTCCCAAATAATGTTGCTGGTGGTTTCCTTTTTTTGAACACAAAACTTTTCAACTTGTTCAGTTCAATGTTGTCTCCTCTGAACGCACACAGAAAGAAATTGGGATCATCTGCTTCGAATCAAAATTTATGTGAAAGAATAAAGAGGTAGTTTTGAGCTATCTAATTGCAACATTTGAGACTCACCTCATTGAATGATTCCAGTTTTATTTCAGCATGTGCTACTGTGAGTCAAAGAACCTCAGCTGTACTAGTGGAAGGTGTCCCTGCCTATGGTTGGAACTAGATGATCCTTGAGGTCCCTTCCAACCTTACCATTCTATGATTCTATGATTCTATGCCCTGGCTGGGGTCAAGATTGGCAGAAATTGTGGAGGAAGAAGCTGCAAATACAATTTGGTAAGGACAGACTCTGATCAACAGGGTTGTGCTCTGCAGATGTGTTAAGACAGAGGATGTGTGGTAAAAAAAAAAAAATAGGAAAAAGTAAAGTGTTCAAGGTTAAACAGCAAAGTATGACAGGATCAGGAATAAAACCTCAACCCTAACCCTCAAATCAGCGTTCTACCCTCAGTGTAACACTTAAATAAGAGTTCTGATGCATCTAGCTCACAACTTGATGTCTGCCTTTACCTACTCCTTTTGTCTGATTAGTCAAAGCTCCAGTTCATGGATTTGTTTCTACCATGATACAAAGGGTTAAGAGACGCAGCCCACCAGAACAATCACTTTTATGGATGGCATTTCTCCTCCTCATCCCCCCAGCCTCTGCTTTATTAAACACTTGATCAGTTGGCTTAAAAATTAACCATATGGTGCTCTTTGGAGGGTATATATTCAGCATTCGGGAAGGGCATGGTGTATTTAGCCTCTCCTAGGCTAGTCATTTCAGTGTGAACATCATAGTCTACTTACTGTCATTAGTGGAACACAAGCAGTAGAAGTTTAGGTAACTTCTTCCAGCAGGGACTTACAAAATTGTCCTAAAAGGTCATCTGACGCCTGAAGACAGCAGCATACAAAACAAGTGTGAGGAGCTGTGAGTGCATTGATTTGTTTCATGTGTTACCCTGTTTAAGTCCGTTCACCCACATCTATTAATTGTAGAGTCACTGGAACTGAGTGAACTGCAACATCTGTGAGCATCTATCTTAATTCAGAGCATTTATTTCACCTATATCCATATAACTGTTATTTCACCTATATCCATAAAACTGTTTGTTTTATGGAAGAATACAGGTAAGGAGCTCTTGTTCATATTTGAGGAACAGCTATTCTGACCAGGTTATATTCCCACACAGGGAGTTTGGTATGGATTAAATGTTTCATGTTCTTTCTTCTCTGGCTTTATAAAAACTTATCCAATCAAGAGGAAGAAAAATAACTTATGACCCACATTATCAGTCATCTACCAATCAACAATGATTCTGCTCCTTTAATCTGCCCATGTGTGAATGCACCCCAAATACTGCATCCACTTCTGGTGTTCCCATCATAAGAAGGACACAGAGCTGCTGGAACAAGTCCAGAGGAAGGACACAAGGATGATCCAAGGGCTGGAATACCTCTGTTATGAACATAGGCTGAGGGAGCTGTGGTAGGCAGAGGGAGCTGTGGCTGTTCAGCCTAGAGAATAGAACACTCCAGGGGGACCTTAGAGCTGCCTGCCAATAGCTAAAGGGATCCTAGGGGGACTTCTCGTGACAGTGTCTAGAGACAGGACAATGGGAGATGGTATGAAGCTGAGGAAGAGTAGGTTTAGACTGGATTTTAGGAAATTCTTCAGTACAAGGGTGGTGGGACTCTGGAATTGGCTGCCCAGGGAAGCTGTGGATGCCTCCTCCCTAGGGATGTTCAGGGTCAGGTTGGATGAGGCCTTGAGTAGCTGAGTCTAGTCGAGAGGCATCTCTGCTCATGGCAGGGAAATTGGAGTAGATGATCTCCAAGGTCTCTTCCAAGATCAGCTACTTCTGTGATTAAAACCATGAACAGTATATAAAATGAAATATGCCAGCATACAGTTATACAAATAACTGCTTTAAAAAAAACCTTATTTTTTCCAAAAACTACATACAAACAGAAAAAATATTCATCTTAAAGGTCACTATTTAAGCAGCTCAAATAACCAATATTAAGCATCCTTTGCAATGTCACCAAAAGTCCTACAAATCTGTCAGAAATCTGCTGGATTCTTCTGATTCAGTGACCCACAGGAAGTCATGGTACGTGTAGGTGACCTATGAGTTTGTACCTCTGTAAAAAGTGTACTTCAGATAATAAGAAATGAATCTCAGGTCTGCACTCAGGCCAGTTAATATTTGGGAAGTGTTCTCAGATGGCTGGATAAAAGTGCTATATTAGCTCAAACCATGATGATGACGATTATCTTTCAGGGATTTTTATCCTTGGTGAAAAGCAAAAGGAATTGCTAGCCAATTTTGCCTAGCAAATGCTGAATACTTGGAACACTTCCCGTTCATACTCATTCTGTGGCTTTCCTCTGTCTGACTTATGTTTATCTTCATTAAGTGGAATAATGCAAGTCAAAATAGCTACAAGTAAACTGTCTGCTGGACAGGGAACAGTTGTTGGTTCCTGGGAAATGGATCATAAGAAATATGCTGCTCTGACTTCAGAAAAGGGCTCTAAATTGATCCACTTCCAGTTCAAAGCTCCTTAAAACGTAGCAAGCAATCTCACCTGGCATTTCATCACCATCATCACATGTCTTCCCAGTACAACAGGGGATGGATTACTCTGAAAGTTTTTGTTTCTGTCAAAGTTCCCCAGAAAGTCCTAATTCACATGGGAAGGCAGGGAGAGAATCTTCTATACTTACTGGGAGCCCGTTCGACTAAGCAATTGTCCTGGGTTCTTTGAACTTTGGAAGAGGTGGAGATGCAGTCATATAGAAGATGAACTACTTCCCTTGAAGGAGTACAGCACATATCTGTGCAGATTGATGGAGTCATAAGTCACTAGAAGCTAACCTGGGTACAGCCTGAGGTAAAGCTGAAAGCTAAAGTCATTCCAGGTGGGCTGGTGGAAGGGAAAAACAAATCCTAGACATTCACATATGAGGTCATAACTTCTGTTCTATTGCAGCCCATGTATAAATATTTTAGATTTATATTTTAGAAGTTTTAAACCTCTCTATAAAACGAATTTCACTTTAGGTTTTATTTTAAAATTCCTCTCGAGTCAGTGAGGTGCTCTCTCAAGGATCTCAGGCAAATCTCTCTTGACAAATCCAAATCCATAAGCCAAACCATATGATTCCAAAATACCTTCGATTGCCTCCTGGATCATATGTCCACATCTGGAAATGATGGATTCATTCCCAGCTGCAGAAGAGGGAAATTCTGTATTAGGCTAAAAACACTGAGTAAATTGCGAGTCAGAAGGGTCAGCTTGCTGAAATTACAGTGGTCAAGGCAAGTCAAGCACTTTAATGGTAGGTTCAGCTCCAAGATCAAAATCATTTTGCAAATCTCTAAACAATTCTATCTAGAAACACAGGGAACTTTCGGGTTGGTTTCATGAGGAAGAGAGCCAACAGGCAACAAATTCTCAAAGCAAGAGACTAATCTCCCTTCACAAGGGACACAAAGCAGGTGTGCTCTGTAAGGATGAAACTGTGCCCCAAATTTGGTTGACATAAAGCAGGAGAGAACTTTCTAATGGGAAATGGTTGTAAATCACAGGAAGATCAATAGAAAAGAACAACTTGAAGCTGGAATCTCAGTTTTGCGCTTGCCTTGCTGAAATCTCTGCCCAAAGTATTCTCAAGGCAGTAAAGAATTTGTTGGTAAATAACAGGGGGAAAAAAACCCTAAGTATTTCACAAAGAAAAAGGAAACTATGCATTTTATATGCTCTATGACTGAATTTAAATCAGTCATTTATGTTACCCTTTTCTTTTTGTCTACAACTATCCACATTGAAATGTCATATTCTATAGTTTAATGAGAATCCCTCATTAAGTGATACATAAATAGGATTCATTAGAAGATATATCACTACATATTAATGTGGTCTTAACTCTGATGACAATAATTAAGATGAAACAAATAGTCTATTTGTCTATGCCTCTGAATCATTACTTCACTAGGTCTTGTCTGGGAAAACCTTTTTAGTTCCAAAAATGTTGTGTCAGAGAATGAAATAATGAAATAAAAAGGTAGAATGAAAGCATTCTCTAGAAAGGGCCATCCCATAGCTTGCACTTCCCAAAGGAAGTAAAACCAAATAAATAAATAAACAAATTTCAGAGTGATTCTTTTTTTTTTTTTTTTTTAAAGTTACATTTTTCCATTCAGGTACATTGGAAAGATATGAAGAAAGGTGAGGCCAAAGAACAATCTGTTGTCTGAAGGGCTCTGAAATTGCAGGAACTCAAAGTTTAATTCAAATTAATTACTATCAAGCCAATGTCTATGCCTCTGAATCATTACTTCACTAAGTCTTGCCTGGGAAAAATCTTACTAGTTCCAAAAATGTTGTGTCAGCCAATGTAAGAATGGATAAAGGTAGAATCATAGAATCATAGAATGGTAAGGTTGGAAGGAACCTCAAGGATCATCTAGTTCCAACCCCCTGCCATAGGTAGGGACACCTCCCACTAGTNCCTTCAGATACTGGAAGGCTAATATAAGGTCTCCTCAAAGCCTTCTCCAGGCTGCAGAGCCTCAACTCTCTCAGTCTGTCCTCATAGGAGAGCTGCTCCAGCCCTCTGATCATCTTTGTGGCCCTCCTCTAGACCTGCTCCAACATTTCCATGTCCTTCCTATGAAAGGAAATGAAAGCATTCTCTAGAAAGGGTCATCCCATAGCATGCACTTCCCAAAATATAACCAACCAACCAAACAAACAAACAAATAAGTATCAGGATGATTTTTCTTTTCTTGAGTTACATTTTTCTATTCAGGTAGATTGGAAATATATGAAAAAAAAAAAAAAAAGGGGAGGCAAAAGAACAATTTGTTGTCTGAAGGGCTCTGAAATTGCAGGACCTCAAAGCTTAATTGAAATTAATTACTATCAAGCCAAGGAAAACTACGCTGAAGTTTGGGGGTTGGCGTAGCTACACATTCTTGCCAGAAGTCCATCTGAAACTCTTGAGCAGGGAGCAAATCTTGCAAGATAGCTTTCTCACAATATTTCTAAGAGCTTCTGTTTTTAGAGAGGCTAAGAGATAACAGGAAAACAGCTCATATCCATGTTATTTTGCCTCTTGCAGCTAAGTTCTGGCTCGAATACAGGACACTAATTCCAGAGCTGACGTAAATAAGCTTTCTCAAAGCCAGTGAGACAACACCAATTTACACAAACCCTGATTCAAGCCTGGGAAATTCAGATGCATGCAGAAGTTTAGATAAGATACATCTAGGCAAATATTTTAGGTATGTATACACATCTATATATAACACTTTCTAAACTGCTTTAATCTCAATCTATGTATATGAGTTGCTTAATAAGAAGAAATTGGTTTTGGGAACTGAGATGAAAGAATGGGAGAAAGTTCAGAGAAGCTCTCAGTACATCTGATTTATATCCAACCCACAGATTTAGTCCCCACAGTGCCCAGTGAAGGAGGTTGCTCTCCCTGTGTCACCACTAGAATGAGAAAGAGAGGAAAATTCCTTCTGCCAGAAGCAGTTAGGAGATCATAGAATCATAGAATCATAGGTTGGAAGATCAAAGATCATCCAGTTCCAACCCCTACCATAGGCAGGGACACCTCCCACTAGTACAGGTCACTCAAGGCCTTGTCCAACCTGGCCTTGAACACCTCCAGGGAGGGAGCAGCCACAACCTCCCTGGGCAACCTGTGCCAGTGTCTCACCACCCTCACTGCAAACAACTTCCTCCTAACATCCGGTTTAAGTCTCCCCTCTGTCAGTTCAAACCCTTTGTCCCATTTACAAGACCTTATAAATAATCCCTCCCCAGCCTTCCTGTAGCCCCCTTCAGGTGGTGTCCTGGAACCCTTCTCTTCTCCAGGCTGAAGAGCCCCAACTCTCTCAGCCTGTCCTCATAGTAGAGCTGCTGCAGCCCTCTGATCACCTTTATGGCCACCTCTGGACCCCCTCCAACACTTCAATGTCCTTCCTGTGCTGGGGGCTCCAGAACTGTACACAGTGCAGAGATGCCCTGAACAACACTCTGGAGGATCTTCAGCTCCCATTTTTTAAACAGATCTCCTTAGGAGTTACACTTGCATGACTTAACACTTTAATTTCCCTAAAATTATGCCATAAGATAGCCCCAGAACTACATGAAATGGAGATGGTCACCGTAAACATGAAGACTAAACACTCCTGAATTTTAGTTCCAGTTCAAAGAGAAAACATACTTCTGTTGCTCTGGTCAAGGAGTAAAGCTGCTTGACTCAATTCCCCAGTCTTTAGGAGGCAAATGGGCCCAGCTCCCAGAAAAACATGAAGATTTCATTAGCATTTGGAAAGGCTGTCAAAGACGGATTCTTTAACATGTTTTACTTGTTCTGGTCCCCCATCTTTCTCAACCTATTCCCCATGCCTCTAGCAGAGTAACATGAAACAAGAACAGTCCAATACTGTGCATGCTTCTTGAGGGGGGTGGTGGTGGTGTGTGAAATAACCACAAAGTCCAGGGCTTGTATTTTTTTAAAGAGTATTCACACAGGGCTCAAATTATGCGCATAAACATTGCTGATGTATTTGCTATTAGTCTGTGTGACACCTTATTCCTTTAAGTTTGCATCTCCTGGCACTGGGTAGGAGAAGTGGTTCCTCTCTGAGAGGGCTAGTTAAGATGTATCTTGCTGTTTCACCCTATCTTTAGTATGCAGGGAGCACAGAGATGGAGATAAAAGGAGAAATGTCTATCTTTGAGTCCTCTGGAATACAGAATAAGTTATCAACCTACTAACATGCATGTCTGAATAGACTCCTTTGGCAGGAGGGAGATTTTATCTGTCCTGACATGCGAATTCCTCCCTCATGTCAATCCATGAAAGTACTGAAGAATAAACTCTCTAGTAAAATGCATGTGGCATACCACTGGGACTTAGAGAGCATCATATTTTCCCCTAGCTACTTTTTTTTAATTCTCCAACTGAATCCTTGATATCCATATAAATTAGTCACTCTGAAGAACTACTTGAAAACCCATTGCTTTAATCTCATAGGCTTGGGGAGGGTGCCTCACTCCACTAAGGCTTGGGAGTTTGTTGTCTCTCTCTTTTGCCTCTTCAGCTGAGCAATGCGCCACCGCATCCAACCCCCGCGCCGCCGAAGCCTTCGAGTAGCATTTGTGCTAGAAGCTTTGCAGCTGTGCAAGTCAAATGAGCAGGCACTACATTGCCCTCAGATCTGGTAGGCCCCAAGGTACAGATATGAGCAGTCAAAATGTCCTATTTAGCATCCTGAAGTGCCCACCCAAGCGCGAGGGAAAAAGGATGCAATGTTTTGAATGGAGCTGAACACAGCTGCAGTTGTGACATTGTGGAGGCATGAGATGGAAATTCACATCGTTCTCTTTGCAGATGAATTATCAATCTGCTTCCACAAATACTTGTCTCCATGCTCATCACCAGTGTGAGGCCTCTTCATTCACCAGTCTCTACAGCACCTAGACACAGAGCTGCCTCTCTGCTGAAATGGATCCCTCAGCCTTCGCTTATGCAATAATTTCACATCAATAGTGGTGGTAGGAGGGGAATAATAATCTTTTTTATAGAGCAAAACATAACTGAAATAATAAAAAAAGCAACAAAAAAGAGGTAAAATAAAAATGATCCATCTTTTCTTCTTTTGGTCTCCAGTGTTTATCCCTAGATATTTATGATGTACTACATAACAACATATTGGTTCTCATTGTAGTCTGTCCAAAGAAGAAGTTACGCTTTGATTTGTGTTTTGCCTGAGCTTTTGTGTCTCAGGGAATTTAAATGCTGGACAATTCTTATCATTTTTCATTAATATTTTTAAAGTTGTCTCTCCAAAATCAGGTACACTCCAGACAGTAACACTTCTCTTCACATTCCCTTATTTTATTTTATACATTATTTTCACATATTCTTTGTGTGTGGCACTTCTGATGCTAGTTGCAGGCCACTAGGCTGCTTGTCTTCCATTCCCTTAGATGTCTGCTTCCACATCTGTAGCTGAAGTTTTGATTTCAAAGCAAACATAAAAACTCAAAGCAAATCCATCAGGCACTTAATGATTTGGATATGAAACCATGAGAGAGAATCACAGACAGTGACAACATCTTCTTCTTTGTGACTTTCCAAAGGGTGTTTAGGGATTTGCTGTGGACCTACACATTGAACTTGTTACCAGAACTCCACATTTTTAGAAGTACTCTGTGTAAACAAATATAGCAACCTAATAGCCCTGCAATCAAGAAAGGCATGAAAATAGAGCAGTCAGGTGAAGATACTGGGTGCATGTTAGATCAACAAGAAGCACTGCAATGGAGCTGGCCAAAAGGACTGCCCTCCAGGACTTCTGCATCCAGCCTGGGGTTTCTTCCTATGTGCTTTCAGATGAGAGATACACTTTCTTGAACAGCCTCAAGGGATGAATGATCCACTGTGCCTATTTGCAGTAGAATCAGGGATGGAAGAGCCTGGAGAACAATCCCAATGTTGCCAATAGGTGTACTGCCACTTGGAGCACGTCCACCTGCCTTTAGCTTTCTAGCAGAGGGATCTGAAGCTTTGCCATAAAACTATTGACAGCGGGGTTTAACGACACTTTGTTCATAAAAATAGGCACTTCCATCCAGAAGGATATATTCATACTGATTTCAGGGCTTTTCAACTAAGCTAAACTATTTTTTTTCCCCAAAAAATATTTACAGATGAGAGAAAAAATAGGAAAAAAGAAAAAAAAAAAAAAAAAAAAAAAAAAAGAACCAAACCTCAACCCTCTTTTACTTTATGGATCAGAACATCTTCCAATAAACTAAGGTTTTTCATTTCTAGTATTACAAATTCCTCATTTTTCGTAGAGAACTAGAGGTGAGAGGTAAAGAAAGGGATTCAAGTCAAAGATTTAAACCTGGAAAGGTGTCGGCGGGATTTGCCATGGTCCTGAAAAATGGTAGAAGTAAATATGCAAAGCATGGATGCTTATCCTCAATTCTTTCCTTTACACTGAACAGAAAGCTTGGAAACATGCAGCAACAAATGAAAAGTTGGAGATGAAAAAGCAACCTGTTAAAGGAAGAGAGTATCTTGTTGTGTTAAATCCAGAGTAGAGAAAGGAAACAACACTAATCACCTATGTCTGTCTCTCTAGACACATATGCACATATGCACACCTAAATGCAGTAAATGTGCTTGATCCTGCCTGCTTCTATGCAAGAGCATTTCTCAGAGTAGGTGATAAATCATCCACTTGGGCATGTGCACACAGAAGCCAGTTTGAAAAATACAAGAAGCAGAGGAATTGCCATATTAAATCAGACTCTTGGTCCATCAAGTTCGGTCTCGTGCCTCCAGCGGCGGCTAAGCCCTGCTGTTTCAGAGGAAGGCAACCCTCAAAATCCACAGAGCATTTAGCTCCATACGTAGGTGGGGGAGGGAAAAATAGTCACCCTAACCCCTGCAGGCAGTGAATGTGTGTCCTATAGAGTGAGCTTGGGTTTTCCTTGTGCAGAGCTGCAACTGTAATTACTGGTTTGAAGCAGGAGAGTGGAGCAATGTTTGCAAACATTCATTCACATAAAGGGCCACCAATTCACTTTGACATCATCTGTGACCCTTTTCCAGGAAGGTTCATTGGAGCAAGCAGTTTTGTTTATGGAAAGCAAAAGCTTGCTAAATAATCTGAAAGTGCATCTCTGGACATTGGTTTCTGGAGTAGCTCTGCTATGAGGACAGGCTGAGAGAGTTGGGACTCTTCAGTCTGGAGAAGAGAAGGCTTCCAGGGACCTTATAGTAGCCTTCCAGTATTTGAAACGGGCCTACAGGAAGGCTGGGGAGGGACTATTGACAAGGTCTTGCAATGACAAGATGAAGAGTAAAGGGTTTAAACTGGTAGAGGGGAGATTGAAACTGGATGTTAGGGGGAAGTTCTTTACAGTTTTACACAGTGAGGATGGTGAGACACTGGCACAGGTTGTCCAGGGAGTTTGTGGCTGCTCCCTCCCCAGGGGTGTTTGAGGCCAGGTTGGAGGAGGCCTTNAGGCCAGTTTGGAGGAGGCCTTGAGTGATCTGTGCTAGTGGGAGGTGTCCCTGCCTATAGCAGGGGGTTGGAACTAGAAGATATTTGAAGTCCCTTCCAACCTAAACATGATTCTATGAAATTATGTGCTCAGACTTCTCTCTCTATGCCTTATCAGTCATCCACAGAGGAAAGAGAAACAGCAGCGCACGATCCCCACGTCACCCCAGACAGTCACATCATGGTTCCAGCCTGGAGAAGAGGAGGCTCAGGGGAGAACTCATTGCTCTCTACAACTACCTGAAAGGAGGTTGTAGCCAGGTGGGGGTTGGTCTTTTCTCCCAGGCACCCAGTGACAGAACAAGAGGATGCAGTCTCAAGCTGTGCCAGGGCAGAAAGTTAGGAAGAAGTTCTTCACAGGAGTGATTGGCGTTGGAATGGGGTGCCCGGGGAGGTGGTGGTGTTGCCATCCCTGGAGGTGTTTAAGAGGAGGCTGGATGAGGCACTTAGTGCCATGGTTTAGTTAATTAGAAGGGTTAGGTGATAGGTTAGACTCAACGATCTCATAGGTCTTTTCCAATCTGGTTAATTCTGTGATTATGTGATGCTGGAAAAGCAACACACAATAGATTGAAACTGAATAGATCATAACTGTGGGGAATTCCTGAAGAAGGATGGAAGTGTTTCAAACAAAGCAGACCATGACCAGAGCTTTCCTTGAAGGACAGTCTGACATTCCTGGAAAATCATCCAGTGTATTTAACCTGACCTTCTGTGTCAGCAGGATTTGCAGGTTAGATACATACTTCTGGACTGGATCCAAAGTTAGTGTAGAGGAAAGAGTCTTGGTCACCTGTTTCTAGATCAATTTAAATACACCATGCACCACTACAGAGTTCAGTGGTGAGGAAAAAACCTTTGCTGTGTCCTTTCCTGCCTAGTTATGCTCAGATATTTGATTGCCCCTCCTCACAAAGAATTTCCTTGTGCAAAACTCATCTGCAACAGTACTTTTCTGCAAACCCCAAAATCTCTTCCTTTTTATGACTAAGGAGGTAGCAGGGAAACACAAATGGATTTCACGAGAAACTGGTGGTGTGTCTACTTTAAGAGCACATCAAGTTCAGATAGGACTTGTCTTGCATGGTCTTATTTAGGAGTAGGTGTGAGGGACCGGAGAATGTGCAGATAAAGATGAAAAAAAAAAAAGAAAGGCTGGGCTCACAAAAAAACATTAAGATTCTGCGATCTGAATGATACTGATACATCTTTATTATAAAAGAAGAAAAAAACAAACAACAACAAATACACTAAAAAAATGATAACTGGCAAAACTTGTCAGCCCAAGCACCAACTTGAACAAACAGGTTTATCCCAAGTCATTTATCTACTCCGAGTCATACCCACTTTTTGTTCATGTCTGGTGGCACCTCCAGCTGAATTTCAAAAGCAGATTTGCTAAAATTTAGGCTGGACACCATGCCTTAGGTCCATCATGGCCTCCAACTAGCCCATGAGTCTCTATGAGAAAACAGTCAGTCTGCTTGGCTTGACATGGATGTTCTCAAGTGCAGGTTAACTGCTTTGAAATGGAATAAAACTTTGATAAGTGCCTAGTTTTTGGTAGGTAACCCTAGAATACGTAGAAAAGGCATGAACTTCATCTTCTCTCCTCAAAGCCCTCTCAGTCTGACTTTCTTCTCCCACCTCCTCAGATCAGCCTTATTGGCCTGAACTGTGCAACGCAGGGAACAGAACCCAATGCAACATTCCTCTGTTAAATCAATTCTTGTTACAGTTACAATTTGTTTTGTAGCTTCTTTCGTGGTTTCTCTTAAAAAAAAAAAAAAAAAAAAAAAAGAAAAATGTCTCTCCTGTTTTGACTTTTTTTTTTTTTTTCTTCCCCTAGTTGCCTATCTCCTCCCCAGGGCCTCAGCTTGTGCCTCTGTGTAAGTCCTGAGGTCTTGGGTGTCAAATGTCAGGCCTTGTACAGAGCTGTCAAAGAGGAGAATAGGCTGAGATGATTGATGACTGCAAAGCCTGAAATCCAAACCTCTGCTGCAAATGCTTCTTTTACAAAAAAGCTGGGGCAACCCACAGTGGCTATATTCAAGGTCAGCTCGCATACCATTACACCCACCGCTTTGGGCTTCTAACAAGCCAACGCATTCATCCAGGATTTCTCCTCTCTCTGTCCCTCTGTGCGTCTCTCTCTCTTTCTCTCCCTCCCCTTACTCTCCTGGCAACCCCCTGCCAAAATTTTCAAGCACTTAATCCCAATAAAAAAAGGCATGGCCTTTTTTTTTTTTTTTTTTTTTCTTTCCACTCTCCCCTCCCTCCCTTTCCTTCAGGCTGCATTCGCTATGAGGAGCCACGGGCTGAAGCTTAATGCTGCACAAGTCAGATGACAAGATTATTAATGGGAGCAGGGCAATGTCATATCTGATTTCATGCATATTCATGAACAGAGTCATACAGCTGGGACCATGCGCCATGAAGAGACAGAGCAAGAGAGAAACTTTTACACCCCCTCCTTGCCGTGAAGAATCTGATCCTGGAGATTAAGAGTCGTGCCATGCAACATTCAATTGTTCTCTTTATATGATAATAAAAAGGGGGAACTGCTTGCATGATAATAATGACGTGGTGCCAAGATGGCACGAATATCTCTTTTTTCCCTGTCACTGAAATAGCTGTCTTGAAGCTGATTTTGGCCTGGAGAGCATTTTCTGAAAGAAAAAGGCCACATACCTAAAACCAGAATAATGGCCAAAAACTCCCGACAGAGGAAAAACAAAATTAAAAAAAGAAAAAGAAAAAGAAAAAAGAAAGAAAAAGAAAAAGAAAAAGAAAAAGAAAAAGAAAAAGAAAAAGAAAAAGAAAAAGAAAAAAAAA
>VWZE01006498.1:2952-17594 GCA_013396675.1 Eubucco bourcierii | reverse complement strand
AAAAAAAAAAAAAAAAAAAAAAAAAAGAAAAGAAAAAAGCAGCTAAGGAAGCTTTGCAAACACTCCAGCATGCACCCTAGCTGAAAGAAGTGATGTTGAGTGCAGGAGGGTTCTGATTTGACTCAGATAATTCCTGTTCTAAAGAGGTGAGACATGAGGGTTAAAGTACTAATAATATTTTACTCTCTAACTTTACTCCTGGACATAGCTCCTTTTGCTTTTTTCAACAGTGCCTTGCAAAACTGAAGGCATTTTATTCCCATTTTACACCTGGGTAAATTGAGGCATAAAGTTGTAATGGTTTATTGGCCTCATATCTGCCTTATCAGAAAGGTTCCCATTAACTTAGCAGGATAGGACCTGTAGGCACTTGAGCTGAAGTCAAGAAGTGAATAGCGGAGCAGCAATGTAGCTATACCAGGGAGCTAATTCTGTCTTCTGTGTTGAGAAATAACACATCCTCCTACAGGACACCAGAACAAATAGAAAAATGTAGGCACTGTGACACTTAGCAAAAGATCTATGGTATTTTTTCCTTTTCAAAATCCATCAGGATTATTGCTGAGGCTCTGTGAGAATTAAACTCTGTTATACCTGCCACGTACACTATTTCTAAGTAAAAGTCTATTTTCCAGGCACTTAAAATGCTCCATTCAGCTCTGCAGCAGCATCCACTTGTGAAGAGACAGGGAGATCCAATTCCCTCGGACAGGTAAGGACCAAAATAAATAACAGAAGCAGCGTGTGCAACTGTGAAATCAATTTAGAATTTAATTGCTGAAAACATCTGACAATAAACTATAACAGTGCATGAAATGGTCTTGTAATGGAAGTGGTGGTTATTCCTGGAGTCATTTAGAATTAGTTGTGGATAAAGCACAAGATTACAGTAGGAGACCAAAGTAGATACTGGCCCTAGCAAATAGACAGATGACTTCTTTGCACCTTTAATTGCTATCATTCAAGGCCAGCAGCATATTCTCTCATGAGGATGCCAAGCAATCCATGTGATCCAAATGCTCTTTGGTACAAGCTGATCTGAGATGCCCGCAGGGCTATCACAACAGGCTTTCTGGCACTGAGTGACAGAATGGGAATGCCTGGGCTCCCTGAAAAGTGGTGGCTTTATTCTGGTTTGGGGAAAGGGAATGAAGACAGAGATTATTGATATTTTTCCTGGAGGGCTCATTTTGTAACTCTGCACAAATACATTCTCAGCTATGCAACTCTCATTGTGAAGTGTATAAATTTATATGTGGTTCATATCTGGACAGAGGTGGGTAATAAAGCCAAGAGTAGCTCTAGCAAGAACAACTGAAAACTTGCTGGGCTGTGGCTCCAGCAGGTATGGTTTAGCATGAATTGGGAAAAGTGGCTGCAGTGTGCAATAAATCAAGTTACACAGCAATAGTAGGGCAATACATCTTTGCTGGGTAGAGCTAGGACACATTGCAGGAATCTGGCTCTGCCACTGCAGTAGCAAATGACCTTGAGAGACTCTCTTCACCTCCCCATCCCTCAGTTTCCCCATCTGTAAATTAAGAGCAACAACTACCTTCATTAAGTGCTTTCAAAGAATTTTATTAAAGCAAGCTACTGCTGTTATCACTATGCAGATGTCTATGACTATTGTAATCGACTGTCAGATGATAGCAGCAGCCTTAAGGGCTCCTCTTGAGCCCATACATAGCATACTGTTAACCATCAAATCATGGTTTAATTTCTGTATTTGAGGATGTCACCTCCTCTCTAGTAATTTCTCAAGTAGTGGTTAATTTAAAGGACTGGGGAAAAAAGGTAATTTTTCTCATTCAAACAAGCAAAGCAAAAAAAAAAAAAAAAAGAAAACCCCCACAACTGATAGAGATTACAGCAGTGGGAAGAACATGACAGTGATATCAGAACAGAGGAAATAACATGTTAATGACATTCAATATTCTCCCCATGTCAAGTCATCAGCATTTTTATTGCCACTTTCCCTCCGAATACAGTATCAGAATTTATTGAGACAATCTGTCTCCATCACCTGTGATATAATATATTTTATTCAATAAGATAGGGAATAATATTTATCTTTCAACTCCAATGACTAGTTTTAAGGGCAATAACAGCCTTTTACACAACAGTTACAAGCACAGAGTATGTAAGTTTTAATGCCAGACCTAAGGGCTACAAAGACTTTCCCACCAGGCAGAGAAGAGTGAAATCAGTTTTCTGATCGTTTGCCCTTTGCTGTGTTTCTCATTCATAAAATAGCTGGTGCCAAAAGATGAAACAAATGATCCAAATGCAGCTCCTGTGAGCGAGTCATTAATGGAAACTGAGGCTAGAAGAAACTGGTCCTTGTCATAAATTCAGGAAGTTAACAGCAGAGCCTGCGTTTGATCTCCAAGGGGAAGAGGACAGCCAAGAAAAACCTCTCACATTATTGCAAAAAGAAGGCAGGCAGAAGGGAAGCTGGAAGAGTAAAATGAAGAAGGCTGAGGATTTGTAATCTCTGGCCTGGAGTGCATGTCTGCAGTTTAGCAGAACCAAGCCAACTTTGCCGCTCACCAGTCTGGATAGCAAGAACTGCATAGCTTTGCAAATGTAGAGGTCATATCCCTGCTTCTGCAAATGTTTCTCCTGCTCCCAGAGACAGCCTCACTTTGCAGCTATGGAGTACGGGGCTGTTCCTCCTGACTTTGGAGTGATATCATGGAAGGAAGGCCTGGCTGCATCTGCCAGAGCCTCACAACCCCTTCCCTCAGGACCTTCTATACCAACAGTTTGGCTACTTTGCTTTCATAAAGTCATAGAATCATAGAATTATAGAACCAGAGAATCATTAGAATCATTGAATCAACCAGGTTGGAAGAAACCTCCAAGCTCACCCAGCCCAACCTATCACCCAGCCCTAGCCAATTAACTAGACCATGGCACTAAGTGCCCCATCCAGGCTTTTCTTCAACACCTCCAGGGATGGTGACTCCACCACCTCCCTGGGTGGCCCATTCCAATGCAAATCACTCTGTGAAGAACTCCCTCCTAATATCAAGTTTATACCTCCCCTGGCACAACTTTTGATCTTCTATCAGCTTTGGGTCTTTACAACCACACTGACATTCCCTCAGATGTCATTTACTCCACAGCTAGTCTAAGCAGCCCATAAAACCAGAGGTAGAGCTGAGATTGGCTTCAAAACCACTCTCTCAATGTGCTTGAGAGATTTCTAATCTAGGCCACTTAAAAATCAGAGGAGGAAAGGGAAGAACCAGAAATACCGCATCGATTTTTCTGTTGTTGGGCTTTGTTGGTGGGGGTTTTTTTGTTGTTGTTTTGGGGGTTGTTTTTGGAGGAGTTGGGGTGGGTTTTTTTGTTTGTTTGTTTGGGGTTTTTTAGGTAAGGAAAGAAAGAGAAGAAAGGGGATGGAAGTCAACTTTGAAATACAGGCACAGCTGCTCCTGTTCTTATTCTCCTCCCTTCCCTCAATCACTCCACCAGAAAAGGCTGTGTACTTCAAATCATTTCCTGCCTGCAGCATCCTGATAAAGGCAGGCTTCCTGCCATTTGCCAAGCGAGCTGGCACTCTGTCCTGTGCTTGTTCCCCTTGACATGTCCTAAGGCCTTCAATCAACCTGTTCTGCAGAGCTCTTAGCTAGCTGTGATCAGAGATGCCAGATGCCATCAAGGCCAAGAAGTAGCTATGCTTGTGTCTACAACAGCATCCCAGGCAGCAATGTCACCCCCTAAAACCAGTTAATCCCGCCCCAGCCTTGCTCTCCTGTCCTATTTTTCAAGCAGGTCCAGCTTGCCTGGCTGGGTCCAAGCTGCCTTCAGCAAGTTGATTGCTCTGCCTGGGCAGCCCTGGCTCTTTCTTCGTGAGCATCATTCCTGCTGCCTACCAAAAAGAAAAAATCTCTCGGCCTATCACTTTCCCACAAGCTGGAGCTTTGGAAGAGACTGAAGAACTCTTTCACTCCCTTTACACATATCCTAGTTCATCAGAGACAGACCAGCACTCGGAGGAACAGCCATGGATTTATCTTGTGAAGTTAAGGTTGTCAAAAAACAGTGCTGGAGGAAGGAGGAAAACATCAGAACAGACCAAGGATAAACCTAACAGTGTCAAGGCAGGAAGACAGTCAGGGTTTCATAGCCCAAGTGTCTGCCACTGCACACATGCTGCCAAGAAAAGGTAGGAGACCTTAGAAGTTGTAGGGAACTTCTGGAAACCTAGAAAAAGTGAATTATCTTCTTTTAATACTATTCCTCAAAAAAAAAAAATTAAAAAAAAAAAAAATCATCTCCCCACGTTTGACTAAGGGACTGATTCACAGTTCAGTGGCTGAGGCAGAAATTTGACTGGGGTACTTCTTCATCTGAGCTCCTTGCACTACCCACCACCCTCATACCAAAGCAACAGGCAGGAACAGACCACATCTGCTTGGCAACAGGCAAATGTCATTTCTGAACACATCATGTTAAGCCTTTGTCCCTGTAGTCACATCCATCTAAATCTACTGCCAGCTTATTCCCTTTAACTAATTCCCTATTAAACAGCCAACGGCAAATATAAACCTTGGGTCTGAAGTTGCCTTTCATGGGCTAGTGGAAATGACATCGCCACAGTTGACATCAGTGCCTGCTCCTCAGCTGCCCCAGCCAACCTCATCCCAGCTTCCCATGGATAGCAGAGATTAAACATGGTCAGTGTCACAGTACCTGTACCTGTACCCTGTCATAGGATCATAGAATCATAGAATGTCAGGGGCTGGAAAGGACCTTGAAAGATCATCTGGTCCAGCCCCCCTACCAGAGCAGGATCACCCAGAGCAGGTCACACAGGAACACATCCAGACAGTCCTGGAACATCTCCAGAGAGGGAGACTCCATTACCTCCCTGGGCAGCCTGTTCCAGTGCTCTGTCACCCTCACACATCTGTCATCTGCTCCTACACAGGGGTCCAGCAGTGAGGAGGAACAAAGATGGAAGCATGGGCTCTCTTCCTGGGGCTCTGTTCGTCTAGGTGCCTCCTCCTCCTCCTCCACCCAGAGCCACCACCCAGGCCATGGGTGGTGATGCTGTCAGAGGACCTCTCCAGTGCCCGCTAAGGTGTGTTGTCTCTATCCTTCTCCCTCCCCTTTGCTCTCACACATACACCCTCCTCCCCTCTCCTCAGCAGCGTGGCTCCTTGCCAGCACATTGCACTGCCTCCGGGTATCTCACACTCCCTTGCTTGGCTGACTCTTTACTCACCTGGCCCCATTGGATCTTTCCGATTTCATTCCTGCCTTCCCTTTAGGCACAAAACTTGTCATTATTACATTTTCTAGTCCCTGCTGGGCTGTTGCTTTGCCTTCCTAAGAATTCAGGATACTTTCAAGCAATTTGGGGTGTTTAATTTGAATCTTTCCTTTCTTCTTACTTGGCTCAGAGGGAGCAGGCATGCATGCAGAGGAAAGGACGCTGCTGCTTCTCTCTCTGCACATTAAGAGCCTTGCATGTGTGCACACATGTTTTTTATATATATATGTGGTCTGATTGCTGTGAAGTTCTGGCCACCTCCCTCTCCTGTGGCACTGAGACATGTTGATCTCCTATTGCTTCTTATTCACTTTTCACCAGGGTGCCTGGTTTTATCCAAATGAGCGGTCGAATGAAGTTCTTGGCACAGGTTTTTCACTTCAGAAAGGAAGACAAAGAGGTCTTTTGTGACTAACTTGCAGAAGACACTTCCCTCACCTCTGTTCCCGCCCACACACACCTCAGACAGGTCAAATCAGACAGGGAAATCTTGGGAGGTAGACAAAAAAAAATCTTCTACAATTACTTGGCATCGAGTCCTCATTTACTGTGAAGACATTAGCACAGTCTCAGCTCATGCAAGAAATCTGGTATGAACAGAATGGGTTGGATTTGCCCCATCATATTTAGTCCAGTAGAAGTACCCACAGGGTTTTATAAGGGATTCATATTTTGCAGGTGGCCTTTTATTAAAAAAATTAAAAGCTGAAGCTCTATAGGTACCTGGTATTAGACAATGTACATAGGGAACATAAAAGGTGCTTAGGGAGGAGGTAAGAAAACAGCCTGTAAATTTTTATTTACAGCATAAGCTCCCACTCCATGCCCAATACACAAAGCTGGAAAGTTATTTCCCAATGGGATCCTGAGGAGGGCTTGCTTTGTCCTGAGTATCCAATCCTTCTGGGCAGAGAGGGAGACCCTGAATCTGATTTTGGATATGACTTCTGGTGGGCTTCAGGTTGGCCAGCTACACACCCAAATTGTTTGGTCTCCTTCTGTAAACCACAGACAAAAGTTGTTCCTCTGAAAGGACCATTTGTCCCTATAAATTAGAAGAAGCTACACTCCACCACTGACAAGAGTCAACCTGGTTCCATGGTAACTGGAGAAATGGAAGTAACTCCATCCTAAGGTGGATGTGATTTATTGTACTGTCAAAGGGCTTTCTCTTCTCCATGATCCACAGAAACAGACCCTAAAAGTCTGAAGTACAAGACTAACTTAGATCAGGATAAAATTCAGATGTGAAACCCACCTCTGTAGCTCCAGTGAGATCCAGCTTGCACTCCCACTCTAGAGGTGCTGTGAGACCACAGGTAGTGCCTTATGTGTATTAGGAAATTTCAGAGCGCTATTAAAACTTCATGAACCTAGGTACCAGGTAAGAAAAGACTGAACAGCACAGCCAGGGATGAACTGGGGGCAAATCTATCTTCCCTGTCCACAACATGCAGTAGCGATGCTACTACTTGTGGACATTAACATCCTCCTGCTCTCTAATTTCCTGCTCCCTTTCTCTTTGAAGTAGGTGCAACAAGCCCCCACAAGACCTTTCAGGTTGACCCATGGCAGGCAGTGGTGGAGATGGGTGATGTTACAGACCCTTGTCAGTGCCAACTGGCATAAGGGTACCAGGAACATTTCAAATTTGCTAATCCCTTTTCAAAAGATGTAAACTGCTAAGTCAGTTCTAATGCCAGCTTGGCTGCTTGTCTTCAACCAAAGAATTTAACACAGCAGAGGTCCCTTGAGAAGGAAAAATAGATTAATCCCACCCCCCCTAAAACTTTGGTAGTCGGTTTTACATACTGTGAGCCTCAGGCTGCTACTTGAGTTTCACTTCAAACGTTGACTGCAAAGTATCAGCTAATTTTTTTCTATCCGCCTGGTTACTCTTTAAAGGAGAAAATTTCATTAACAAACCATGGATATAAAATATGAAATCAGAGATCAGCTACTGCAGAGGAGAAGCCAAACATCACTAAAAAGGATTAGTTTCTTTCACTGTCTAGAAATTTCTCATGGAAGACCTTGGCTGCCCTTTTGATATTAAAACTTCCTAACAAGTATTGCACAGGAGTTTTAAATTAGAACTTGCTGTCATTGGGACAGTTATAAACTCTTAACTACGGCCCTTTGCAAGCTGAGCTCCTGCAAAATGTGTGTATGCACGGTGGAAATCACTGGAAAATGGGTGTGTGTTTGTGGAAGGTTGCCAGTCCGACCCATTAATTACGGCATGAGTTCTGCCAGCTGATTTATAAAATGAGCACCCAAGTTATTCCAATCAATTCCCATAATTCCACTCTGGATAGTGAACCACTAGTCAAAGCAAAATAAAGTTTGCTCCCAAGTGTGACCTAGGAAAACCAATTTTCTTTCCTACCATGATTTCAGCAGTGTTCCTCTGGTTTGTGCTGGGGGAGAGGATCATTGCTTCCCAGGTTGCTTTCTAATTAATAATTATATATAGTGCAGTTGGGCAAGGTTGCAGGCCCCCTCCAGTGCCAGTTGGCACAGAAGCACCAGAAACATTTGAAATTTATTAATCTTCTTCTTCTTTTTTTTCAAGAGATGCAAATTGCTTGGGGAAAAAAAAAGAAAATAAAAAGAAAGAAAAAAAATAAAGAAGAAAAAAAGAAAAAAGAAAGGAAAAAAGAAAGAAAAATGAAAGAAAGAAAAGAAAAAGAAAAAGAAAAAGAAAAAGAAAAAGGAAAAAGAAAAAGAAAAAAGAAAAAGAAAAAGGAAAGAAAAAAGAAAAGAAAGAGAAGAGAAAAGAAAGAAAAAGGAGAGAAAAAGAAAATTAAAAGAAAGAAAAAGGAAAGAAAATAAAAAGAAAATGAAAAGAAAGAAAAAGGAAAGAATGAAAAAAGGAAGAAAAAAGAAAGAAAAATAGAAGAAAGAAAATAGAAAAAAGAAAGAAAAAGAAAGAAAGGAAAGAAAAAAAGGAAAGAAAGAAAGGAAAGAAAAAAAGGAAAGAAAGAATAAAAGAAAGGAAAGAAAGGAAAAAAAGGGAAAGAAAGATAGAAGAAAGAAAGAAAAAGGAAAGAAAAAATGAAAGAAGAAAAAAAAAAGAAAGAAGAAAAAAGAAAAAAGGAAAACAAATTTTAAAGGGAAAAACGGTGTAGAGGAGAGGTTAGAAGAGGAGAGGTTCAGAGAGGTTCAGAGAGGTTAGGAGAGGAGAGGAGAGGAGAGAGCAGTGCTGTGAGTTTTAGAAATAATCCCAAGTTGGGATCAAAGGCACCTGCCTGCTACTACAAAAAAAAAGGCATTTCTATTTCCATCCATGGCTTTCTTTTACCCTTTACCTCCTGATGTTGGCCACATTCCCAGCCATCACCTGAAAGCCTAAGCAGCGTTCCAGGAAGCTGTAATGTGCATGTTGTGTGTGTAAGGGACTTTTGGCTCTCTTGGATGTCTGTATCAGGTCTAGGAATATATGACCTGTGACTAGCATGTCAATCACTGGAGGTAGCAGGAAACTCTATTTTCCATGGAAATCTAAAATTTGTATGTGAAAAGCCAAATCATCTTAGTGTTTGAGCATTCTGTTTCAACAAGACATCAAGGTTTTCTGCAGAGTGAAGGTTTTCTTTCAAAGAGAGAGAGGGGGGAAGATTATATTGTTAGCTCAGAAACAGTTTTAGACTTTAAAGAGAAATTCTGAGCAGGCTGCTAATAACACTTCAGTGGTATTCAGCATAATTGAAAACTCCACTGGAGCCAATCAAGTTAAGCCAGTGTAAAAATGGTGCAAGAGAAAAGAAACCAGCCACGTTAAAATGGAACAAATGAATAAAACCACACTTCCTTTTCACCTGTTGTAGAGAGTATTTTACCCCCTTCCTGGGGAATCAATCTCTTCTTCACTCTGTTTCAACTTCATTTTCCAGTTCCTCAGCCCAAGAGCCCTGTCTGGCTTTCAATGCTTTACACAAACAAGTGAAAAAGCACAGACACAGAGTTCTCCTTGGAAATATCCCAATCCCAATCCCAATCCCAAACACAAATACAGGCTGGGTGGGGAATGGCTGAGAGCAGCTCTGAGGAAAAGGGCCTGGGGATCTGGCGTGATGAAAACCTCAACATGAGCCTGCAGTGTGTGCATGCAGCCCAGACAGCAATCAAGTCCTGGGCTGCATCGAGAGAAGCGTGGGCAGCAGGGCAAGGGAGGGGATTCTGCCCCTTTTACTCTGCTCTCTTCAGACCCCATCTGGAGTCCTGTGTGCAGTTCTGGAGTCCCCAGCACAGGAAGGACATGGAACTGTTTGAGCTAGTCCAGAGGAGGCCATGAAGATGCTCAGAGGGCTGCAGTAGCTCTGCTATGAGGACAGGTTGAGAGAGTTGGGGCTCTGCAGCGTGGAGAAGACAAGGTTTCCAGGAGACCTTGGAGTAGCCTTCCAGTATCTGAAGGGGGCCTACTGGAGGGCTGAGGAGAGGCTGTTGACAAGGTCTTGTAATGAAAGGAAGAGGAGGAATGTTTTTGAACTGGCAGAGGGGAGATTTGAACTGAATGTTAGAAGTTCTTTCTAGTAGGGAGTGGAGAGGCACTGGCACAGGTTCCCCAGGGAGGTTGTGGCTGCTCCTTCCCTGGAGGTGTTGAAGGTCAGGTTGGAGGATGCCTTGAGTGACCTATGCTAGTGGGAGGTGTCCCTGCCTACGGCAGGAGGTGGGAACTAGGTGATCCTTGAGGTCCCTTCCAACCTAAACCATTCTATGATTCTATGATTCTATATTTTTGTTCTAAACATACATCTTCTGGCTGGTACTGCAAGACATTGGCCTTCAATGTGTGAAAGTGGAGCTAAACAGAGCCTGGCTCTGTAACCTATTATCCAAAAATGTATGTGAATTTCGAACTTACTGCATGTATTCTGTATCACCATATCTTGAGTTTTCTCTGTTTGTGATGCCATGGTCTCCCAAACCCACACACAACATAAAGTTTACTCAGGTCAGTCACAAATCTCACCCTCCTCCCAATTTTTCCCTTTGTTTTCTTCTATTTCTGACAACAATAATCTCCTTTAATTGCCAGTTCTGCCAATCGCACAATGGACCTTGCCTTCTGTTATCTGACCAGTAGAGCTCATAATTAGTGCTTAATTACAGTTTATAGAGCCACTTTGGTCTGATAGGAAAAATCTGCTTTGTTACAGTCAATGAAGTATTTAAAGCTATGTCCAGAGTTGAGATAGGTTTATTAAACACTTGGGTAAGCAATAATAAACTAACATTGATTGAGCAATGCAATAGCTTTCTTTTATACACTCATTTACAGGAAAAGGAAGGGGGAAAAAAAATGAGAGAGAGAGAGAGAAAAAAAAATCCAGTTAGAATCAAAAATAACTTGGCATGGTAATGGAATGTCTCTGCTAACAACACATGGCTGCCAGTGGGGTCTATCACATAGGATGCAACTCAATCTCAGCTCCAGAAAAGAGCACTTTGCAAAATATGTGGCAGCATCATTGCTATTATCTGAAAAGGAGGAGGGAGGAAGAATTCACTAAGGTCCTTCAGTCTGTTCGGAGCTAAATAAAGAATGATACTGCTGAGCATGGGTGTGTTTCTAGGAGAAGCTGCCAGAACTAATGAAAAAGCATGGAGTTGATTCTCTCCTTAATTTTGCTTCCCTGCTTTTCCAAGCCTTGCAGTGGAAATTGGAGATTGTCCTGAGAATTGGAGATTGTCCTGAAATCGTGAACATTTTGAGTTTTACACAGAAAATTCTGATAGAAACAGAAACACATTTTATTGGCCTGCAGGTGCCCTCACACCTATCAGCTAACTGAAACAATATTATTCTAGGCTTGGTTCCTGTAGGTCTGCCAGGCCACCCAGACTGAAAAGGGAAATAAAAATCAAAATTTTTTAGAAAGAGAGGAGGGAAAGAGTTGTGTGGCATCATTTCTTACTAGTTTTCATGGCAGACACTAGCCTGTGTGACCACATCATCCATCCTTCTATATCCACAGAAAGTTTATTAAGTGCCTTATAAAAGACATAAAGATTTTTATTTTTTTTTCCCAGCAGGTCTCATTTTTCAGAAGAGACATTATTTAAAAGGTCTGTATAAGAATTTGGTATCTTCCCAGAGTGGGGGAGGGCAAAACCATTTAATAAATGGGTTGTATTTATCAACCCCAAGCTACCAAATATTTCAGCTGAATTAGCTCTTCTCCTTATAGAGGAATTTTCCACAGTTCTTTACTTATCTCCTGAAAATGTGATGCACTTTTCCATTTCAAGAGTTGATGAGATTTCCCCCTTTTCAGTGGGCAATAGGGTTTCTAACTTTTCTTGGGGGAAAAGAAAAAAAAAAGGAAAAAACACCTGCAAAAAATTAAATTGTGAAAGAAAGTTTTCCTGAAGTAAGAGCAGCAGCCTTGCTTAGCTGTGAACAGATGGAAGGCCACTGAGATGTGCAGGTTCACTCTATAGCTGGTTTAGTCCTCTCATCAGTTTTATTTATCAGGGAGGAACATTTGGTTATACTTGAAATAGACAGCAGAATAGATTTTTTTTTTTCATTACATGAGTTAGGATAGTGATTAGATTTGATCCTTATTTGTATACATCCGGTTCACAGAATCACAGAAACATCCAGGTTGGCAAAACCCCTCAGGATCACCAAGTTCAACCTAGAACTCTACTCTACAAGATTCACCTTAAACCATAGCCCTTAACACCACATCCAAATGACCCTTAAACACATCCAGGGTGGGGGACTCCACCACCTCCCTGGGCAGTTCATTCCACTCCCTGACCACTCTCTCCATGAAAACCTTTTTCCTAATGTCCAATCTAAATCTCCCCAGCCTCAGCTTGGGGTCATTCCCCCTTGTTCTGTCTCCAGTTACCTGCAAGGAGAGTCCAGCAGCAGCCTCTCCAAAATGTCCCTTCAGGTAGTTGCAGACTGCAATGAGATCTCTCCTCAGCCTCCTCTTCCTCACAAACTAACCATCCCCAGCTCCTTCAAACATTCCACATCAGATTTATTCTCCAGGCCCTTCCCCAGCTTCATTGCCCTCCTCTGGACCTGCTCCAGCACCTCCACATCCCTCCTGCATTGCGGTGCCCAAAACTGAACACAACACTCAAGGTGTGGCCCCACCAAAGCCAAGTCCAAGGGCACAATCACCTCCCTGTTCCTGCTGGCCACAACATTTTTAATCCAAGCCAGGCTGCCACTGGCCTTCTTGGCCGCCTGGGCACACTGCTGGCTCATATTCATGTGATTGTTGTTGTTTAAACATACTGGGATTAAACCAGGACTGGACATCTCTGAAAGCTGTGCTTGCACTGCTACCATTGAGGTTTTTTTCTGTCTCTTCCCAACTGGTGAAGTCATGTTGTTATCAGAAGTATATACAAACAGAATATGTAAAACACTGTAACATGCTGTCACCATATCTTGGGGAAATGGAATTTGCACAGGATGCCTGTGCTGAGCTCATAGACGAATTTCTATTGTCCATTATCGTTTATATCCAATATGAACCCTTCTACACAGCTCGCCTCTAATCCCCATGCTTGTTAAGGAGCTTAAAGAGTAAAATCAGTTGATTTCAGGGCCTTTTGGAGTTCAAGGTCAAAGTGATTATTTCCTTTTTTTTAAAAGGAACGGAATCATCACAGTTTCCAAAGTTCAGTTCTTTCCTGGTTCCCTAATTAGAAATTGTACCAAGAGCATATCTGGAGGCTTTTATACATGAGATCAACCCCTTGCCCTGGGACCAATTATGGAAAAATAGCTTTACACCTTTCACTGTTTGAATACCCAATGATCATACATGCTGTCATGTTCTACAGTGAAGCCATGATAAGAATCATATCAGTAGCAGTTTGGATCTATGCTGTTATTGTAGTTTAAAGCAAGCATACCCACACCAAAGCAGAAGCACCACTGGCACAAATACAGAGTCATGACACACATTTGCATGCATGAAATCCCAGGCACTGGAAACTTAGAGAGAGAAATATGCATAAATTAAAGTCAATATCAGATTTTCCTCACTCTTCCCTTTAGCAAAATGCAGGGTTTGAAAAATTAAAACAAAACCCAAAGCAAACAAATAAACAAACAAACAAAATCTCAGTTTTGAAGTAAAACATTTCCACAGAATTTATGTTTTCCATTATTTGGGGTTTGGGTATTTGTTTGTTTGTTTGCTTAGTTAAAAATCTGATCATCTTTGGAATGTGTGCAAACCTATGGTTATATAACCAAAGTCATCCATACTGCCAGTATATAAGCATGGGCACACAAATAAGAACTTGGATCACTGCTTCACAATCTTTATAGCCCTGACATCCATTACTACAGATCCTACAGGTATAGATACACATACATAGACAGTTGCAAAGATAAGTGGGCAACAATGTGAACCTGTTATCAGTGTGTGCCCCTATGTGTAAATGTAAAACCTCCTGCACCCAGTGATGCTCTTGCAAATTTAAGCAGTATCTGAATGAGTTTAGAAAAGGGTCAGAGATTAGAAGGGATTGTTTAGGATTCAGGAGAGAGCTTTGTATTCCCCTTTTTGAGAGCTAATAGAACATGAAATGCAGAAATATCCCTAAAATGCTCTTATTTCTCCCTCTGCTCAGCAGCATATTTGTGCCCAAGTTTCTGCTAGTGCTGCTGATCTGAGCCCAGGTCGTTGACCTCCAATTAACCTCTGTAGTAACCCACAGATATTTAAACAAAAAACATACCGTGGAGTGATGCTTGATCCGGTGAGAGACGGAAATCAGCTCTGCAGAGGGTACAGAGGACACCCTGAAAGTCCTTTCCTAAAAGGGTTCTTCCATACCATGGGCACTGGAGACCTTTGCAAGGGCCTACTCTATCTTGTAGTGTGTTAGAAATTCAGATCAGACAGTATCAGTATTTATCAGACATTTAACTTTTAAGAAACTGCTGCCTAAGCACAACTTCCTAAGTGGCTCCATGCTCTTGAAACACTGCTAAAAGCCTAATGGAGATGGTTCTGTTACATTCACAAGCCTTGTTTAGTGTTTTACTACAGGACAAAACACTTGACTTCTTTCTCTTAAAGTCCATAATGAAGACCAAATACCACTTCTTCCATTAATTAGCATGGCTAGAGAGTCACAGACCCTCTTTGATCCTTTGAACTGGTGCTGATACTCACAGCCTACTGCATCTAAGCCTCTAAGCCATTTGCAGTATCTATCCTCTTCCCTCTCTGCTGTGCACAGCTTACAGAAAAGGGCTGATACTAGGTCAATAGGGTCAGGCTCTGCTCTAATCCTGCAGGAGAGTTCATGATAGAGCCTGAGCATATCAAGCCCCCCCCCCAATCCCCACCCAGGAGAAAAAAAA